>PVJH01050056.1:0-10024 GCA_004026705.1 Nesogale talazaci | reverse complement strand
GCAGCAGTAACGTATCCCACCCCTCCCTCGACTCTCGGGTGGCAACCGAGTGCTCACAGCAGGCACCCATGGTTGTAGGCCAGAACTGTCCCCAAGGGCTTTCATGGCCCAGCAGACTGCCAGGCCTTTCTACCTTGGGGTCTGGGTGGGTGAGGTTTCTCCCCCAGATTAATCCAGCCTGGAAGTCCTTGTTCTCCCTACTTCCCACACAAGGCACAGCCCCTCTTCACCCCTACCCCCACCTCCGAGTCTGTGCAGCTGGTGACTGCCTGCTGGGGCAGGCAGGTGGCCATGCCTTTCTCACATCTGGTTGGCAAGATTCTTATGCCCACCTTTCAGCCTCTGGCACGAGCTGGACTGGGGCAGAGCTCACTCCACACCCTACACCCTGGGGGGCTTTCCAGCCTGCTCACCTTCTCCTGCCGCTTTTCCTCCTCGTACTCTTTGTTGCCTTGGGTAGCCCCCTTCCCTTCCTCCAGCAGCTCCCGAAACAGGTCCACGGGACCAGCCCGTGGCTCCCCAGCTTCCAGCGCAGGTGGAGCGTCCTGGTGTGCACGTGCTTTCTTCCGCAGGAATTCAGTGCGGGCCTGGGGGTGGGGGTGGGATGTGAATGGCACAGGATGTGCAGAATCTCCAGGGATTCAAGGCTCGACTTCGGAGCCCTGGGAGCCCCTAGTGGCCCCACCTGGCCTGGTCATTGAGGTTGACTGGGAGGGGTCCCTGGCCTACAGCCCAAGGTGTCCTTTGGAGATCTGGTCAGCTTCCTACCAACCCCCATTGAAGTCTGTGATCACAGACTGATAGGGCTGAGGGAAGACGTCCACCCTGCACTGAAGACGGTCTTCAGAAACAAGGGTCCATGCGCCGGCGGAATGCCGGTTGAGCTGTCTGGATGCAGCGTTGGGAGACAGCTACTTGGCCAACCAGGGGGGAGAGAGCCATATATATACCCACTTCAAAGAGAATGCTGGAAAGTGTCCAACTAGATCACTGTTGTTGGGCCCAAGTCAAGTCTTGCTGACGAGAACTTAAAAAGACGGCAGCACATCTCCCCGGGACTTCAAGAGGCAGAATGAGGGAAATCACTGTTGGCCAATGTCCGAAGGATCTTGCAGCTAAGCGCAGAGAATACCCGGAAGATGTTTACTGGGTTTTACTGCCTTTGCAAAGGCATTGGATCGTGTGGATCCTCACAAACTCTGGATCCCCTTGAGAAGAATGGCAAGTCCAGAACACTTCATTGTGCTCACGGGGAACCCAGAGGCAGACCTTCAGACAAAACCAGAAGCAGCGGTGTGATCTGGAACAAGGGACGTTGTCTGGCCTGGCTGTATCCTTTTCCCATACTGAATTCACTCTGTCGGAGAAAGACGAGGACGCTTCCTACCCTAGTCAAGACTTCGGTCTTGGGAACCCACAGGGGCAGTTCTGTCCTATGTGGTCGCTCAGAGTTGGCTGTGGGACTTTGATTTATGCTGGGCAAACATCCCAAGAAATCGGACCCATAAGAAGCTCAATGCTGCAGGAGGATTGAAGCACGAGACACAACCTTGCTTGCTGAAAACCTAAGTCTTGAAGCGCTCGGCTCGGTGATGACAATCAAGGAGGACAGTCTAGTATGGGCAGCACCTCAAGGGAAGGGAAAAAGTCCTCACACTGGACCGAGACAGGTCATCATGATGAACTGAAGGAGTCCTGAAGTGATGGGGGTTTTCACTTTGGATCCACAACGCCCACACGGAGCGCCGTCAGCACACCAAATCACCCGATTCCCATTGGGCCACTAATGTTGCAAAAGACCACTTTAAAGGTGTTGAAAAATCACCATGTCCCTCCCCGTGAAGGCTGCCTGCCCAGACAGTGGTGTTATCGATCACCTCACAGGCCCTCGACAACTGGGACAACCAAAGAAGGAGCATTGATAACTCCAGGTGATGGCAAGTGGTAAGGTACCGGGGGCTGGCCGAAGAATGAGCAAGTCTGCCTGGGAAAAAGCGAGGCTGCAATGCTCCTCAGAAGGGAGCTTGGTTGGACATGTCAGGACAGATCCGTCCCTGGAGAAGGACCCCTGACGGACGGTGGGTTCAAGGGCAGAAGCAATTGGGAGCCTGGGGGAAGACAAAGGTAGGCAGGGTTTTGTGTTTCGTGTCCAGTGTGTCACTGGGAGTCAAAGCCACCGGCAGGGCACCCAACAACCCTCTTTAAGGAAGCGGGCTCCTTCTATATGGCACCAGGGAGCGGAGTTGCAATGATTCTGGCTCACAATGGCTGATGGGAAGGGGTAGAAGTGCCTGGGGGTGTTCTAGGCTGTAATCCGCCGCGGAAACATCCCGAAGTCCTCATATCGGCCAGGAGGAGTCCTGATCCAAACCAAACCCTCTTCCATGGATCCAGTTCACACCCCGAGCGATCCTCTAAGAAGAGAAGCGCCCCATCCCCAGACTTTCCAAGTCTGTCCAGTTTTTAAAAGCCAACCTCTCTCTCGCGGACTGACTGGTGGGTTGGAACCGTCAACCTGCAGGGTAACCGTCCCTCGCTTCACCCGCGGCGCCACCAGGGCATTTCTCGTGGAGGTGGGCGGGCGGGCAAATGAAGTGATGTTTTTCCCACCACGCAAGGACTCATTGCATGCATCCAGTGCACGCTTATTAAGCGCCTCCCCTCCGCCCTGCCCTGGTGACTTGGAACACGCAAGGAGTCCGGCGCAGGTCCCTTCAGATGGTCACAGGTGAACCATGCCGCTCTGCGAACCCTGGACCTGCACCGCGACTTCACTGCGCCTGCGCGTCTCGCCGCGTCCAGGCTCGGCCCCGCGCGCTTGCGCACTTGGTCCCAGGAACTGCTCCCGCTGGGCCTGGCTCTTACCTCTTGCTGAGCGAGCAGCGCTCTCCGCTCCCGCTCCTTCTCCTCCTCCCGGGCCTGAGCCTCGTCGCGCCGCACGCGGGCCACATTGTCCTTGTTCCGGACGTGCCAGCTCTTCTTGGGCAAGATATTCATGGCTCCGTAACCGTCGTCGGGACTGTCACGCCCGTCTCCGACCACTTAGGATTGGCGAGACGCTGCTTCCGCCCTGTTGCCCCGGCCTCGGTCGCGGATTAGTCTCCGGCCGACGGCACGCCCCCTCGAGGGCGGGCGAGACGGCTGATTGGCTGAGCCGTTTTCCATGGGCCATTTCGAATTCCTGACGCTAGGTGTCTGGTATCGCCTAGCAACCGCCTCACTGGAGGTCCCGCCCTCAACACTGCTGAGGCGGCCACCAATTGGCTGCCACACCCGCCCAGTAATGCTGCGGGGCTGATTCAGGATGTCACCAATTGAGGACAGTCCGTGGGAGAATGAAGGCGACTTCAGGGAACCCACTCTCACCCATTAGATTCCGACGCATAGTGACCCTATCGTAAAGTGACCAGATTTTAAGCGGGACACCATTGACTTGGGGGGAGTAGGGGTGGAGAGGGGACTCTTGATTAAAAATTTGGTCTATATGGAGCAACAAAAATTGTCATAGAACTCAAAAATTGTATTGTAATGTACTTTAATATTAAAACGCCGCGAGACGTTGTTAAATTGTTAAAAAAAAAAAACGGGACGTCTGGTCACCTTACCTATAGAGCAGTGCAGCACTGCCTCACAGGGTTTCCATGGCTTGTAATTTTTTCTAAAATTTTTATTGTGAACTATGGGAAAATTTGCAATCGACAATTCGTACGCATCCTGATTCAACTCATCCGTCGCAGCCCCTCAATCCCACTTCCTCCCTGTTTCCATTCCTCTTTTCCCAACCCTAAATTCTCCTTGGGTAAATGCTTCCTTTTGATCACAAATAGTTGATGATGGAGTTCCACCAGTTTCTGTTTTTATATTTTTGAGTTCTAACAGTTTCTACCAGACTACTAAGCCCGTTCTCTCTTAGGATTTTGAGTTCTGTTCTACGTGTTCTGTTCTGTCAAGACTCCCCTTAGAGAAAGGACTGCCACCTCCTCCTTCGGGGGAGAGGCCGGCGGTTTGTTTGAAATCATCAGTCTCTCAACTAGCAAACATCTGAGCGCTTTTAACCACGGTGCGAGGAGCGGCCTCTGATTCGGTGGCATTTATTGATCAGAGGAAATCTTCACGTGAGAGCCAAGCACTGCGCAGCTGGAAAGCTGCGAATCTCGGGATGGAAGCCGGGAGCGTCCTGGCCCAGGCTCCCAATTTTATTTTGTTGTTGTTGTTTTTGTTTTTGGGGGGCATCACTGCTCTCCGGTGGTGGGAGTAGGACGCCCAGCCCCACTGCTGGAATTGAACCTCCGTCCCAGTGGGCCGCAGTCCCGCGCACAACCACGACGCCACCGGGGCTCAGCCCCCAGGCTCCCAATTTTACAGATAACCTTCAAAGGACCTGACACGGAGCCTGGGGTGGGGCTGGAAGGCGAGAGTGGTCTTCTCACGATGACTCCCCAAGGCAGGTCACAGGTCACTCTGGGCCGAACTCAGCGCCACCGCTCTCTGTGCCAGGAAGACTTTATTCCTGGACTCCTGAGGGGAAAAGGGGGGAGGAGGTGAGACAGCCTCCGGAGCCTTAGCCACGCCCTTCTCGACAGCCACGCCCCCACCAGGTCTCCCAGTGCCTCACCGTCTCCACCTGCTTCTGGAGTTCAGATATAAGGCGCCCGTAGGAGTTGGCCAGGGCCACAGTATAGGCCATCAGGATGCTGCGGGAGAGAGACGCGCAAGTCACACACTACAGTTTTAGAATGCCTGCGCCCGCCTTCTTTAGCACTAGCTACCAAGAGCCCAGGCCCCATGGGCCCTCTCCTTGCTCCGTTGCAGGAGTCCTCACCCCTGCCCCTACTCCGAGACCCAAGAAGTTTGACCCCACCCTCTTCCTCCTGAGTAAAGGAGTCCTGGCCCCCAGTCCCTCCTCCTTCAGACCCAGGACCTTAAGCTGCCTCCAGCACCACCCCGCCTCCCCTTGGGTATAAGACAGGAATGACGCAGGGCCCGGTCCTCACCTGGAGACCAGCAGAAGCGGCACGGCAAAAGCCTGTGTGCCCAGGAAGAAGAGGACGTTCTGGGCCGTCTGAGGAAGGGTGAGAATGGACTCGGGGATCCGGGCCCAGATGGACGACTGTCCCTGGAAGGGACCACACAACTTGGAAGGGTGGATCCTAAAACCAGAGGCCAGTGGGTTCCAGGGGGGCCAGAAGCCAGGCGGGCTGACTGGTGAGGGTGGGAGCAGGGCGGGGCGGCTCTCCCACTTACAGGAAGATGCTGTACAGGACGGGAACGGCGGAGATGGCCAGCCCGAGCAGGAGGACCAGGGGGAAAAAGAAGTTGACTGTGGAGGCCCGGAAGGTGCGGGAGGCCGGGGAGCAGGTGGAGAAGAGGGTGAGCTGGGGAGGCAAGAGGAAGAGGAGATCAAAACTCAGGAGTGTGGCCCCTAGCCGCCTCTCTGATGAGGAGTCCTGCCCCCCCCCCCCCCCCCCCAGCTCTCCTCCCTCAGACCTGGAATCCGGACCCCCAGCCCCTCCAGGACCTAAGAGCAATCAGTGCCCCTCCTTCTCCAGGCTCCCAATATCTCTGGCTTCAACCACTCCCCGCCACTTCATCTTTCCCAGACTCACCTTTTTCAGGTAGAAGAGCACCAGGAACTTGGCCGTGTTGAGCAGGGGCAATATGGGGCAGAAAAAACTGCCCACCCAGACTACCGTCTGTGCGTAGATCAGCCCCAGCACCTCATCCGGCACCTGGAACTCCTGGGTCCCCGCCAAGCGCCCCAGCGCCCCGGGACAGTGACCACAGAAGAGCCTGAGAGGCGGACCGGGCCGGATCAGGGCCGTGTCGGTCCAGGCTTTTCCCAACTTCCCGTGACCCACCCACCAATCGGAAGGGTGCATTTACAAAGAGGGGCGGAGCTTTCAGTGTTGCAGGAGGTGTAAGGGGCGGGGCCTGGGGCGAAGGCGGGCCGACTTTAGGGGTGGGGTTCGTAGGAGGCGGGACCACTAGAGAGCAATTGGGGGCGTGGCCAGTGAAAAGAGGAGGCCTATCCTTTGGGGGCAGGGCCTCCTCAAAAGCTAGGTCTCTCACTTTCGTGGAAACTGGATGAGCAGCATGACAGCCAAGCCGGTGAGCAGGTCGAAAATCAGGAGTTTGTACATCTCCTGTCCCAGCCGGGTCTCCCAGCACTGAGCAGGAAGGAGAACGTCAAAAAGGTCTGAGGATCCAGGCATACGCCCCCACAGCCCAAACCCTCCGTCATGGAGAAAATCCTCACACTCCAGCAGAGTAGACCCCTCCTCAGGTTGCCTAGACTCGTCTTTGTGGAAGCTGACAGACTCTTCTTTGTGTCCCGAGCAGCAGGTGGATTGAACTGCTTCCCTTGTGGACTCAGGCATACACCTTTCCAAATCAGACTATTTCTCTCCAGCTCTCACTCAACCCTTCTTTCTCCCTTCCTTCCTTCCTTCCTTCCTTCCTTCCTTCCTTCCTTCCTTCCTTCCTTCCTTCCTTCCTTCCTTCCTTTCCTCCCTCCCTCCCTCCCTCCCCGAGGATGTTGAGTCCCAGGTTCTTTCTGCTTTTCTACCCAGGACTCCCCCCGACCAGGAAGTCATGCTCCAGCGGTGCTCAAGCTGTGGACCGCACCGCCCTTGGGGGTGTGTATGTGTGTGTGTGTGTAGGGGGGGTGGTCAAACGATCTTTTCACAGGGATCCCCCCATTCACACCGGTAGCAAAATGACAGTGATGAAGTAGCAACGAAAAAGTCGGGAGGGGGGGTCACCAGCGCATGAGGAACTTTAACTGTATTAAGGGGTCGCGGCATTAGGAAGGTCTAATGCCCTCAAACCCAAGAGTCCAGACCCCCACCCCTCCTGACCCCAGCCCCTCACCACTCAGACCAGGAGACAAGACCCTCTCAACTCCTCTCTCCCTAGACCAGAAGTCCTGGACCCCCACCCCTCCCCAGGAATCCAGCTCCCCAGCCCCTCCTCCTCAGCCCCTAGCATCCTGACCCCCCCCACCACCACTCCAGCCCCTCCTCCCGCTGACCCAGGAGTCCAGCCGCAGCCTTCTCACCGGAAGTTCCTTGTAGTTGTAGCCACAGTTTTTGCAGTTGGGGGCCTCAGCGTTGCCATCACACGTGATCTGTTTCCAGAGGGAGAAGAGCAGGACCAGCAGCGAGGCGAGGCGCAGGAACACCGTCCTGAGAGGGGCGGGGAGGTGCAGGAGGCAGCGAATTGGGACCAACGGCAGGGGTGGGGCTGGCCTCCTGCCAGAACCCTCCCACGGGGCAGAGAGTGTCCGGATCGAGCCCCCTCACCCCACCCCACCCCTCAAGCAAGAAGAAAGTAGGGCTCCGTGACAGTCATGCCCAGATGTCCCTGCCCCTCCGACCAGCGCCTCCCACCTGCCGGGCGGTGCCGCCCGGGAGACTGGCACCTGAGCAGGATGAAAACGACCTGGCGGCTCCGAGTGTAGCCCTCCAGCGGGGCCAGGAGCTTGAAGACCGGCGGCAGCACGAAGTTCACCCCGGAGATGAAGATGGACGGGAGGTAGCTCACGCCCAGCTTGAGGAGAGCCACCTTCTCTACCCAGGGCTGCTCCTGCGAGGAAAGTCGGAGGCGCGGAAGAGGATCCGGGGTTCTGGAGAGACCCCGTTATGCTTCAAACACCCTCTTGTCCCCCGCTTTAGGCCCAGCCCTGGGTCCCCCACGTCTCCTGGACACGGGTCCCCCCTCCTTATGTGGACACCCAGGAACACGTCCCCCAAGGTCATCCACACCTGCAGCTGCACGGAGGTCTCCGTGGCCCAGTAGACTCCGTAGAACGCCGCCCCCAGGAGCCCCATCACCAGCAGATTGAGGAGGCCTCGCACCAGCCACATCCTGACCTGCTGACCCAGGGTCTGCACAGCGGCCTGGCGCCGCACCGCGGCCTCCTCCAGCTCCACCTGTGGCCGCAAGAGACTTCTTGCCCTGGGTCGCTACTCCCCAACACCCACCAGCTCCCCAACACCTCGCACTTGGTTGGACACACCCGTCCACCGCCCTGAAGAGCCGAACCGCCTGGGGTTCAAATGCACGGCCTGCTCACCACAAGGTGGGCCGTTCAAAACCACCGGCTGCTCAACAGAAGAAAGACCGGACTTTCTACTCCTGCGAAGAGTTATGGTCTGGGGAACCGGCAGGGGCAGTTCGACCCTGTTAGGAGCCGGCATCGACTCGATGGCAGTGAGAGTAGACCTGCCCCAAAGGGTCCCCGAAGTGCAACTTCATCGTAAATAAAGCTGCGAATGAGTGGGTTTGGAGATTACAGCCCAACTAAACCCACTGCGTCACCAGGCTCCTTCCTGGGGTCCCAGTCCTGCTTTATGGCCCTGGCCCTGCCCCGCACTTCAAACTGGGTTAAAGCTCTCAAATCAAAACCCAAACACTGTCATCTGCTCGAGCCCGACTCCAAGCCTCCATACCAGACAGGGCCGAACGATCTCTGTGGGTTTCTGGACTGTAGCTCTTTAAAGGAGTTGGAAACCTCATTAGTGTTCCTTGGTGCAGCTGGTGGCTTTGATCTGTTGACCTGACAGTTAACTCCTGGAGTTCTAGTAACTTTTATCGTTTTTTTTTCAGACCTGAGTACCACCAAGCTCCACCCCTAGGAAGACCTTTTGTTTTCCTAGCCCTGCCTACCACACAAGCCTGGACCCTATTTCAGAGCCTATCTAAAAATTCCCAATCTACTGTTCTCCTAGCCCCGCCCACAGACCAGGCCACACCCTCACCGGACACATCCTGAAATGGGGCCACACCCACAAAATGGCAAGAGGCTCCTTTAGGCCCCGCCCCTCTGTCCCCTTTCCTCAGAGTTCCCTGCGCCTTCAGAAGGTGTCTGAGGTTTGGAGTGAAAGTACCGGCCATTCTCTCGCTTGCAGCCCCGCCCATTTGCCTTGTCCTAGACCCGCCCACCGGCCCTGGACTCCGCCCCCAGGCGCACCTGCAGCTCGAAGAGGATGGTGCCCTGGCGCAGGCGCACGTGGACGTCCCCGCAGAGGCCGAAGTCCCAGGCAGAGAACACGCGATGGCTGTAGCTGGTCAGAGTCCCCGATTCGGCCAACAGCGTCTGCTTCATCCCGGACACCGATCTGAGTGGGGGGTAGAGGGGGCGTCCCGGAGGGTAGAGGCAGAGTGTGGGGGAACAGTCTTAGGAGCCCCTTTTCTTGGAGCACCCAGGGCAAATGAACGCTGCGCAAGGGTTAAGTGCCAGATGCTAACGCAAAGGCAGGCATTTAGGGCTGGGCTCCAGCGAGCCTGGCAGACCCCTTCTGTAAAGGTTCTAGCAGTGGAAACCCTTAGGGGAAGTGTTCTCCTATGACATGGGGTTTGCGGGGAGTCAGACTCTGTTGAATGACACCGAACAAGACCTTTAACATTTGTACACCTAGTGTACAACAGGCAGAGAGTGCACATGGATGAATTCTGTAGTCTCATACATCAAAGAGCCTGGCAGGCTGGGTTTCCGGGGTGGAGGGAGGCCTTCCCCCGCGTCAGTTGGAGTTGAGCACCAATCACATCCTCATCATTAATATTTCTCCTCACTCTTCCCTCCCATAACAGTGCTACCTTACAATGCACATGACTGATTGCTGTCTGCCCGGCAGCTGAACTATAAGGGCAGACATGTGCTATTGCTCTCTAGGCTCTGAAGATGGCCACTCCCCCTTACCTGGACAGGTGTTAAGTTACTCCTCCAATGTATCCAGGGACCTTTAGGGTTAGGGTACAGCTCACTTTGTTAGGTATGTGGTCACCTATAATTAGGGGGGCTTGGATGCCCCTACAGTGTATATAAGGAGGAAACACAGTCTCTCTTTCTGGCCTGGCTCCTGAAATGAGCCCTTACATGCTTTATCTTGTCTGATGTCTCTTTAATATCACGCCTCCATGACACAACCGCCCCTTGGGCCCACTTGATTGTGGGGTTGTTATCCCACAGAATGGGTTAAAGAGGACAAGACACTGAGGCTTCAAGATAGAGACTGAGAAAGAG
>PVJH01050055.1:0-10016 GCA_004026705.1 Nesogale talazaci | reverse complement strand
TTCCCGAAGAAGCCAGCCTCTAACGTGGGTGTGCTCACAACGGGAGACGCTGGGGAGCAGGAAGAAATGATTAGCATGTCTATTTTTGAATGCAAAGATACTTTTTAAAAATCAAGTTTTACTGCTTGAGAAACCAGGGACAACCACCCTTGTGGTCTAGGTGCTCAGATCCCCGGGGCTCTCTGGGAGGTCACCAGCATAGGAAGCGCCAGGCCCATGGTCTGACTGTTGAGGGGGACTGACTGCGAGTGCAAGGGTGGGGCTGCACTCGTGCCAGGGATGTGACAAGAAGGGACTCTGGGGAGTGACAAGAAGGGACTCTCGGGGGTGAGTCCCCTTGGAGTCGAGCGTGGGGCCCCTCTGAGGAACATGGCCACGCATGCCAAAACGTGGTCTCCCCGACTTTGGACACATTAGCAGGAGAGACCAGTCCCTGTTGGAGGACGGTCGAGGGGCGGCGAGAACAAGGAAGACCGTGCACAAGATGGACTGACAGCAGCCCAAAGGGCTCAAACACAAGAACACCGGTGAGGGGGGTACGGGGCCTGGCAGTGCCTTGTCTGCTGTGCACGGGGTCACCATGAGTGCAACTGCTTGGAGACCACCACCAACGACAACACGTGCACCCAACCAGCGGGAAGCCACCTCCCCTCTCCCACACAGAGGTTCAAGTCCACATGGAGCAGCCGCTCTCAACCAGTGGGAATGCAGAGAGCCTGTAAGATTCAGACCCTGAACTCCGAGTCACCCGATGGGATTCCCCACACCCCCCAGTCATGTTAGCCACAGACATGCTTCCCTGAAGGCAACAATTCTCAACCCGGGGATCTCAACCCCCTTGGGGTCCAACAACCCTTTCACAGGGTTTGCCTGATTCATCACAGCAGCAAAATGACGGTGAAGTAGCAGTGGAAATCATGTTGTGGTGTGTGTGTGTGGGGGGGGGGGTCACCACCACAGGAAGAACGGTACGAAAGGAAGGTTGAGAACCACTGGCCTAGAGGTACCTTGAAAGGAAGGCTTAGTGATCTCCTTCTGAAGCCTCCATCATGCAGACCCAAGGGGACACAGTTCAGCTCTGAACTCTGGAGGGTCACTGAAGTGATGTCATAACACCGGGTTTGGTTTCAATTCGAACGTCGTTCTCCTTCTCTCTTCTTTCTTTCTCCCCTGACCTGTACAACGAGGGCGGGTGCCGGTCTGTCTGGCCATGCTGGACCCTAACCACTTAGCACAGAGTTTGAACTTGATTGTCTCTTCTTGACACACACTAGTGCATGAGATGAATGGATGGATGGATGGATGGATGGGTGGATGGATGGGTGGGTGGATGGATGGGTGGATGGGTGGATGGATGGATGGGTGGGTGGATGGATGGGTGGGTGGATGGATGGATGGGTGGGTGGATGGATGGGTGGGTGAGTGTGTGGATAGCTTAGAAGGGTTAGAGGTCGTGGTCCCAACTGGACCACTGAAATTCAATCTGTCTATGGAGTATCCATTCTACATAAGGCACGACAGGGAAGCACGGGTTGAAGTCAGCAGTTCAGAGTCCAGTGATAATGAGACACCAGTGACGTGCTGCTGGGTGCCATCAAGTTGGTTCTGACTCACAGCGACTCCATGCACGATAGAACCAAACACAACCACGGTGCTGGCCCATCTTGTTGAGTAGTGGTCCTCAACCTTCCTCATGCCGTGACCCTTGAATACAGTTCCTCACGTGGTGGCGACCCCCCAACCACAAACTTAATTTTGTTACTACTTCGTCTCTGTCCTTTTGCTACTGTCATGAATTGGGGGACCTCTGTGAAAGGGTTGTTGGACGCCCAGAGGGGTCGCGACCCACAGGGTGAGAACCACTGTTATAGCAGGCCTTCCAATTTTTCACACTGTTTTACCAGCGTGATGTCCTTCTCCACTGACGGGTCCCTTTTGGTAACGTGATGGAGTCCTGCCGTCATCACGGTGAAGGGACCTTTGAGCTATACTCGTTCCAACACAGGCGTCTGCTTCTGGCAGTCTACGGGCGAGTCAAGCGTCTTCACCAATATTGTCCCTCACGGGCCTCAGTCTGTCTCCACTTTTCCTGACTCTTCACTGTCCAGCTTTTGCCTGCTTATGAGCTCACTAAAAATACCCCCACGCCGTGGGTCAAAGCACACCGGAGTCTCCAAAGCAACATCTCTGCTTTTTACCACTTTAAAGAGGTCTCTTACCGCAGATTTGCCCAACACACTATGGCATGGACCTTGTGGATCCAGAGAAAGGAGACCTTTGGCAGTTCCAATCTTTTCTCCATTTATAATGCCACGGCTACTGGAGCAGGGAGGATTTTTATTTTCTTTCTGTGGCGGAGTCATTTGCCTGGAAGACTGGAATCTTTGATCTTCATTAGGAAGCGTTTCTTGCCTTCCATCAAGGCCGTGCTGTCTGCCTATTCCGGGCTGATCATGCGTGTTCTCATTCTTTTCTTATTTTTTAATATCTAGAAATATGTACTGTTGTTGCTATGGGCTCCATCAGGTCAATTCTGACTCATAAGGACCCTATGTATGTACAGTAGAGTGACGCACTGCCTGTCTTCTGTCATTGTTACAACTCTTACTCTTGTGATACAATTCATTGTTCTGATCTTTGAGGCCATGGTTGCAGCTGGAGGTCAAGTCATCCCGTGGACAGGCTTCCTCTTTTTCACCAGGCGTGGTGTCCTTCCTAGGGACTAGTCTCACCTGGCAACGTGTCTGAAGCATGTGAGCAAAATCTTGCCATGTGAGGAGGTGTCTGGCTGTGTTTCCCCTCAGACAGGCACATATGTTCAGCTGGCTATCTGAGGCACTTTCAACAATCTCCCCCAACTCGATCATTGAACTGGATCAATCCTCCTGTCTCCCTTAGTCATGTCCAGCTGTCACACGGATCGGAGGCTACTGCCAACACAATCGCTTGTGCTAAGCACACTTTACATAAGGCTGGTGAAAGAATATTACCCCGACACACACCTCTCCTGATCTCAAACCACACTCTACATGGGTAGCTGCATCTTGGTCTATGGAAGATTCTACGTGCCCTCAATTAAGTGTTCCGGAATCCTCATGCTTTGCGATGCCATCCATAATTTTTTATGATCCACAGAGTCTTTAGATATCTTTAGATAGCCAATAAAAAGCAGCTAATAAATCACCTTTCTTGCACTCTCTGCTTTTAGTGAAGACCCACCTTCCTGGAATCAGCAGTTTTACACCCTGCTCCACGTCCTGTTTGGAGTCTGCATTCACCTTCTGGCTCTTCTGCTGCAACTCTTTTGGAAATTTTTTTCCAGCGAATCTCCACTTGGCTGTGATAGTAAGGACCCACCTCTTCTGCATCCTGATGCATCGTCTTTCTCTGGGGCAAGTAAACTGTGAGTCGCTGGCAGTCGGTTGGTGAGGTGGCTATCTTCCAAATTCTCGGCACAGGGAAGTGGTCACTTAGGTGACTGCTGCATCCATTAGCCGAAGGATCTCCATCGGGATTCATTCCATCAGCTCCTGGAGCCTCACGATCCTCATGTCCTCCCTGCAGTTTGGACGCCTGCCTGCCTTCAGTATCTTCCTATCACGCGTGTGCTCCTTGTTATTAGCTCCACATTCGACCCCAAAAGGGGACATTTATAAACAATTTTATTGGCACTTCATCCACATGTCACACAATTCAATAGTTCCGTCCTATCAAGAAGAGTTAGTCATTTCCACAATCCACTTTAGAACACTCTCTTCTTCCCTGTACTCATCGTTATTAAGTTGTTTTTAATCATGGCAAAAATATATAACAGCAGGATGTTCTCCAATTCAACAAAGCCCACATGTATAATTCAGTGTCATTGATGATATTCGTCATGTTGTGCAACCATTCCTGGTATCCTTTACCAAATTATTTCACCACCATGAACATAAACTCAACATCCCCTACACTTGATCTTAGCCAAAAGGCTGAGAAGTGATAAACTCAACATCTCCTAAGCAAAAACTTCCTCCTCCACCAGGGTAACTACTGGTGAACTTTGGTTTCTTTCTTTTTAAGTATTTCATAAATATCCACATATTAAACACTTCCATAGTTAACTTGCTTAAAAAAAACCTGTCTACACATCATCATAATCAGTTCTAGTGCTCTCTCTGCCCTCTCACATTCAGTTTGCTCCCCAACCCCCGCCCCCTTCCCCCCCGACACCCCCACCAATAAACATTGCATGAGTTAATGTCTCTGTACATCCTCTCCTTTCGTGCTTCATAAAGTGGGAACTCTAACAGAAACAACAACAAAGAAACAGAAAGAAAGAAAGCAGATAAAGATAAAAGTGAAAATAAATAAAATAAAGAGTAAGAAAGGAAAGACCGCCAGGAATATTTTAGAAAGCGAGAATTGTGGACTAAGCAAGAAATACTTGAGCCTAGGGTAAATTCAGGTTGGATCGAGAGGGAGGTCAGCTGACCACGTGCCCCATCCCATTACACTGTGGCCCCATCCACCCCAATCAAGTTTACAGTCATCTCTGTCTGACAGCAAAGCTGTTCCGAGTCCCTGTCTGTGACTGGCGGGGACCTGCCAGAGGCCTCATCCGACTAGATTCGGAGCACTCACACTTATTCAGCATGCGAGCTGCTTAGAAAGTGAGCGAGCCAAGATAACCTACCAAGTACAACAAAGAAAAGTCTTGAAAGTGTTTGACTTAGCTTGTCAGTTTTGCTTAAGGCACAGTTGTTGGTGCATGCGTTGGACACCTAAGACTGCATCTGACTGGTTGTGCTGTATATCAATTAAGTGATAGGATGATGATAGGCTTACTTCTACGGTTTTAATGCCAGGAACTCTACCTACACGGTGTTTGCAATCGACTAGAAGATTGTGATCGAAGTATTGTGCACCCCTGGACTGGATACTCTGCAGATGGGTTTTGGGCTCCCACTGTTCTCCATAGCCTGCTACAAACTGGGAGTTCACTGCTTAAGCGCTGATACTTTTCATCATGTTTGGATTCTGTTATCGTCATCTTTGGATCACATAGGTCGGTGTGCTTCTTCTAAGTGGGCTGAGTTGACACCTCACTGAGATGGGTGCTTGGTTGAAGACAAGCCTTGAAAAACAGGCATTTTTAATGAATGAGCCATTGGCCTTGCAAAATTGTTCTGTGATATGAACTACTTCTATGAAGTCGCAAGGAACATTATCAAGGTCCTATTTTCTAACTCCTGACCCCTGTCCATTGTTTCCAACTTTCCCAGTCCAATCACCTGACCTGCACATCACTGCACCTGGATCCCATATCCGATCGATTTCAGACTGCAGAAGCTGGTAATAAAAACCACTTCGATTGATGTATCTTTGCCATTTGTGATTGGTGTGTAAATATGAATAATAGTCATATGGATCGATCTTTCTTGTAGGTATGTGGTTATTATTCTATCACTGATAAGGCTGTATATTTCAGAATGCTACTTGAGATGTTCCTATAGATGAGACCTTTGACATTGTTCCTCTTACACATGTCATTTCCGGCACAGTGGATAGTCAGATTCCACCTGTTGGAGCGTACTCTTACTTAGCATGTCAATCTTTCTGCGTACTATTTCATTTTTGGCGCCTTCTAATGTTCCTACATTTATGCTTCATACAATCGATATCCTGATCATGTTAGGATGCTGGCCTCTTTTCCTCTCACTTTGAGCCATGTCCCCAACAGCAACCGAAAGTCCCTACGCTTTACTTAATGACACGGAGTCACACCGCCATATACACTGCTATGGGGTCAATTCCCACTCAGGATGACCCGAGGGAGCAGAGGTTCTCAAACTGTGGGCCGTGACCCCTTTGGGGGTGGAACGACCCTTTTCACAGGCATTGCCTGATTCATAACACTTGCAAAATTACAGCTATCGAGTAGCAACAAATATCATTTAATGGTTGGAGGGGGTCACCACAGCATGAGGAACTGCACTGAAGGGTCACGGCATTAGGAAGGTTGAGAATCACTTTGAGAGAGGGCTTCTGAGGCTGTATGTCTTTATAGGCACAGAAAGCCTCATCTTTCTCCCTCCAAGTGGCTGGTGGATCTGAACCGTCAACTTTGCTGGCAGCAGCCCAATGCTTACCCAAGAGTACCATCAGAGCTCCTTAAGAATCGCTACTATTGTCAGAGCCCCGGATAAAATGACCTTTAAGAAAAGCTAATGTTTATTGAGTGGAAGAGTGGCTCACTCACTGGATGGGACACACACTCTGTTACCCACTAAGTGGGAAGTTTCATCCCACCCTGTGGGACAGAGGAAGAAAGGCCTGGCTGCCGCTGTCACAAAGAGGACAGCGCAGACAGCTCTCTGGGACACATCTGTTCTGTGACCCAGGGGGTCATCATGAATGAGAATCAACTTGATGGTAAGATTGGGGAAAAAACAAAGATTGGATGGGTACAGGTGCCAACTGTGTCGCATGGTCCACCTCATGGGCTCCTTGTATCCACCGTGCGAGGCAGATGCAGCAGCGCCTCGGAGGTATGCCAAGTTGGCATGCAGCCAGTAAAGTGACTCGGGTGCACTTTTTCGTTCCCTAGAGCAGAGCATGCAATGGCATTACTGCAACGTTTGCCACACAAAGGCCACCAGAGACGTGACCTTCACACGCTATTGGAAAAATGGCGTCGCTGGGCTCAAGGTTGCCCTAAATCTTCCTGTTGTTTAAAAAAAAAAAAAAGAAGAGAAAAGAAGAGAAAAAGAAAAACATAACTACAACACATGATAAAAGTTTGACTCCTGGGAGACAGAGACGGGTTGTTTTTGGCTGACATGGTGAGTGAATTGCCAAACAGACATTTCCCCCATAAATTCAAATACCCAACTTCTAGAAAAACTGAGGTCAGCCCAGCTTGTGCTCTGTGGTTTTACAAGCAACTGCTGAGCTGTTTGCAAGGCCTGCTTGGCCTCTGCCCACATCTGGGTCTGGGTCAGAGAATGACACATCCTTAAAGGATGGTCAGTGAAAAGGGCAAGGGTCAAACCGCGCCATGGAAGCAGATGTGGGTTCCCGAGGGAGCACTGGGCCACACTCTGGGTCAGGGATCCATGGAAACCCTTGCTGATGATCTCACCTCACCGGAACCCTAGGGGACTACGTAATGAGTCATTGGTTTGAGAAAAAGAGCAGAACGAACCAATAGGGGTTCCAGAATTATCATCTTGATCCAGGCAGCGTGCCGTACTGTGCAGACCGTGGTTGGGGGACTTGAACTGCTGACCTGTCAGTTAGCAGCTGAGTGCTCAATCACTGTGCATCAGGCTTCCGGATCAGGGCTGGGGCTGGGTGGGGTGATGGACTCCAGGGCTGCATTGGACCCCGCAACCTGGACGTGGCCTGCTCTGCAAAGCACCTCTGTTGCATCTTTAGGGACCTTGGGTATTCGTGTATTTGAGTATAAGCTGACCCGACTATCTGCTGAGGGACCTGATTTTTACCCTAAAAACTGCACCTAAAAAATGTGCTGGAAAACTTGGCTTATACACGAGGATATGCGGTAGTTTCTCCACTCTTCCAGGCTGCTCCGAAGTCTCCACCCTTTTCCCCCTGTCATCCACCCTCCCTTTTGCCATCACTCACCCCGCCCCACCCGGATGAAACAGGGTGAAGAGATAAAGCTCTGTGGGTGGTTCCCCTCCAGGGAGATGGTGCTGAGCAGAGGCCTGAGGGAGGAGGGAAGCCTTGCATGCAGAAAGCTGGGCAGAAGGGGGTTCCAGGAAGCGGAGACAGCAAGTCAGCGAAGAGATTGACGTGGAAGAGGATAGAAAGGAGAGTGGGAACCCCGTGCTTGGGAGGCAGGTAAAGGAGGTCGGGATGAAGTTGAAGGGAAGCGTCAAGCAAACCTGCTGCAAAAGGTCCCTTGAACTACAAGGCAAAGAGGGTCCTTGGAAGACTAAGGGCACCTGATCTAAGACATGGGACTTGCCACAGCTTCCTACGCATGCAAAAGCTGGACAACCGCTTGCAGGGGTGCATGTTCCATCCTCGGGTCTCTCTGCCAACCAACCCTAGGTTACTTTCTAGGACCAAGTTGCTCTGCCTGCATGTTTTCCTATACCCATGCACTGCTGCCTTCCTCTCAAAAATGCTCAGCTCCATGAGAGCTGGAACCTTCTCCGTCTCTTCTGTATCCCTAGTGCTGAGACCTATGCCCGGCACACAGTAGGTGACCAATAGCTACTTGTTGAATAGCCGAAACAAACTGCGACGTTCATGAGCCCCAGCCTGCAGGACTGGCTAAATGAGGTCCTGCAAGGTGCCCCACTTAGGATCTGGCTCACCACAAACCCAAACCAAACCAAACAAAGGTTGCTGTTGGGTTGATTCTGACTCCAGGAGAGTCCGTGTGTTGCAGGGCAGAGGATTTTCACGGCTGTGAAAATTTCACCTTTTGGAAATAGATCAACAGGCCTTTCTTCTGAGATGATCCGCAGTCAAGGTGGACACCCCACCCTCAAGGCCACCAGAGGTGCATCTCTCTGACCCACCCTCGTCCTGCACCAGGGTCCGCTCGCTTAGAGGCAGAGCTGTCAGAAACCCTGCATTCATTCCTTCAACACACGTTCATGGAGCCCCGGAGATGGGCCAGTGTCGCTCCAGGCTCTGGGGACACAACTGTGACCGAGACAACCCTCGCTTCAGAGAACCAAGACTGGGCGGGGAAATGGACCTTAAACAAGCCGAGAAATGAACAGAGCTGATCTAACAGGGCTGGGGTAAAACGTGGCAAGGTGCTAGCTGCTGGGGAGGCGTCTTTAGCTGTGGTGGTCAGGGGGGCTTCTCTTGGGAGGTGCTATCTGAGCTGAGACACTTCCCCACCCCCAGGAGAAGAGTCCAGGTCGAGAGGAGAGCTTTTAATTCTTACAGGCCTCCCTTAAGAAGGGGCTTTGTGGAAAAATGGAATGAGAAGAGAAGCTCCTTTGGTAACAAAAGCAGGAAACCGACTGCTGCCGAGTTCATTCGAATCGTGTGTGCATGTGTGTGTGAAGAACAGTATTGTTTTCAGTGGCTGAGTCTTCTGAGGAACCTCCGGGCGGACTCCAAATTCTAACCATTCCGTTCATTGCCAAGCATGTGAGCAGCCTGTACCAGCCAGAGATCGTTAAGCTTCACTGAGCATTGACGATGGTGTCCAGCCCCGTCTTAAGCACTCTCGGCATGCAAGAAGTCGTATAATACTCAAGATCAGCTGTTATCATCATCCCCAACTTATAGATGAAGAACTTGAGCCACAGAGAGGCTAGGCACCCTATTAATGCCACACAGCTAGCAAGTAGCAGGGCTGGAATGGGCACTCAGGGCTGCTCTATCTTTCCCTCTGCAATCTATGTGGTAGTCCCCCTCCTCCAAGCACAGGGAGGTAGCAAATGAGGTGCTGAGCATACACTAACTGAAAGGCCCTTTGGCCTGTGCCGTCTTCACTTGGCCCCACGCTAAAGGACATGCAGCTGCCCGTACATCTCTCTCCTCCTCTGCCGCTAACATCACTGCAGACTCTGCTTCTAGCTCGAGCAGCGGCCGTGTGACCCAGGCTGCTCGGCCTAGTCCAACCCTCCTAGCTCCGGTGATTGGCGGAGGGGTGGGCATGTGACACAAGCTGGGGCAATGAGAGAGAATCCTGGGACTTTGGCTGCCTCGATTGCGGAGCAGAAGTTTCCCTTTGAGGGGGGACCTTCAAGCTGGTCGACTGGAAGCCGAGGGAGAGAGCGGATTTCAATGACAAGCCCTGTTGACATCGTTTGAGGGCCTGTCTGCCAGGGCTGCCTTTGAACTTTCCAGTTTGCAGGAGCCAATAAATCAATCCTCTCTCGCCTACCACCCACCCCACCCCACCCCCGCTCCCTCCAGCAGCCTAAGCCAATTCGAATTGGATTTCTGTCACTTGCAACTGAAATCATACTTTTCCCCTCCAGGAATGCGCTCCCATGTCTCCTCTCCTTTCCTGACTGCATTCTTCTGACTAGCAC
>PVJH01050053.1:0-10015 GCA_004026705.1 Nesogale talazaci | reverse complement strand
CAGTTACCTTAAACTCCTTCTCATTACAATGACTTGATTGTGTTTCCCATCACTTCAATGAGACTCAGAGTTTCTCACAGAAGGGACTAGTTCTTGTCCATCCTTATGTGCCCCCAAGCCCAGCAAAAAGACTAAGATTTGCACATTGATGTAAAGGAGTGTGGACAAAGTAAAGACCCAAAATCCACCTGTAAGACAACTGGACACTCCTTCACAGAAAGGCCACCCAGAAGAGATGATGAATCTAGGGAGAAGTATACCTCTGATGAAACACATAAATATCCTTTAGGTTTTTAAAATATTTCCTTCCCTTACTATTATGATCTTTGTTTCACTTCATTAACCTTGTTAGGCCTGCAAATGTTTATTTGTATGATTAAGAGTGCTTGAAGCATAAAAGCCAAAATAGATACCAGCAACCCCTCAAAAACAGTAATGGGAGTAATGATTCCTGAGGGTAGGGGAAGTGGGGGTGAAGCTGATAGCAATAATGACTGAATAACCCCATTCGAGGAGAAAGAGTAACAGAATTTCAGGTGAACAGATGCATTGGATGGTGTAGATATGGCAAATAATACTAATATGTAATATAATAATAAGGGTTCCTGGTGGGGGGGGATAGAATAGGGGAGAAAAGGGATAAAAGAGAACTTATATCAAAGAATTCAACAAGAAAGAAAATGTATTGAAATTGATAGTGGTAGCATTTGTACAATTATGCTTGATCTAATTGAAATGTGGATTGTTATAATATCTGTGAGCGCTCCCATGTAAATTTTTTAAAGACTTGAATTTAGATAGTTCTGGGACCTTTGGACAAGTTATTAAATACTTACAAATGCCAGGGTTGCTGTTATTTTTTTTTAATAAAATGGAGTTTTGTAAATTATAACAACAAATAGTGTTATTTGATTTTAAAAGATTGATTTCTTAAAATGCAATTCATTATTAGTATTCTTAAAAAAGCAGTAATCCATTTAAAGAGAGTTTCAAAGTACTTTAATGTTTCCTTTCCTGCCTTTAAGCATTTGACACTCTATCTTGTCTTTGTTGATTTCTACCCTCAGCGAAGAGATGCCGAAATCCACAAAGCTTGTGTCAGGTTATAATGCTTTATGGAAAGGATACTTTTTGTTCTGTCTTCTCAGTTGTCTTAGTTTTCATTGGCATGTCCTCACTAAGATGCTTTTCAGTATATGAAATCCAACATGGATGAACCTATAGAGACAATAACTGGGTTAATGGCTTCTTGGGGGTATGGCAGAGGAGGCGGGAACTAATAACAAAGAGTACGATAAAAAAATGTTCTAAAATTGATTGATAATGATTGTACAACTCTTCTTGATAGACTTGAACTATTAAGTTATATAACATGTGAGTTATGTCTCAATAAAACATTTTTAAAATATTCAAATTAAAAGCATGTCTCTTAGACTTTGTGACCTCCCTGCATGATTACATTTTCAACCTCCTTTAACAGATGAGAGGACATTCAATGATACCATATTTCAGCTTATGAACAAGGAAAAAGGTAACTTCTGCAATCTTATTTCCTTCGCTAATATGTATTTTTAAATGCTGACTCATTCTTCCAGGAACCTTTCCATAGAATTTTATGATAGATGAATTATAAACCCAGGAAAATATTAAGGTCAAATCAAGTTTTACCAGCCACGCCAGATATTCTAATCTCTGTTTTGTTGTCATTTAATACTTGATTAGTATATTGACACACTAAGCTATTGAGATCCTCATTCTATTTTTAAACCCTTGATTTATGCCTTTCAGTTGGATCTTATTCAACTAAAAATGCACTGTGTGTGTTCAGCTGAAAAAGAGTAAACATTTCCCCATGGCTATAGTAATATGTTTGCATAGACCTCAATTACAAAATTAACAGGGCAGATTCTGTTGTCTTTGTTGAGTTGAAGAGATTACAATAAAAACCTCTAATAAAGAGAGACATGAGAAATAGGATCTAAAGACAATACTAAAAAAAAAGAATAGCTTATTTATTTACTAAATTTGATTTACTAACCAGCTGTGTTGCATCAGCTTTAGAATTCAATAAGCAAGAACATCATTGCTACATTGCAGCAATACTCCTAGGTCCTAGTTTAAAGAAAAGGGTGTGTGGGTCAGGACATAGGGTATGGAAGTGTGTCAAGGAAAGAAAAAGAGGCAGATATTGCATGACCCCTTCCCCAAACTTAATCATCATAACACTTCAATGCAAAGTCAGATGTCACATGAGACCAGACAACTCCATGAAAATCTTCTTGTCCCATTCTGCTCCATGTCAGGGGGTCAAAGGCCTTTAGGAGAAAGTGTCCCATGGGCTGAGGTGGCAGAGCAACCACACAAGGTTAAATTTACCCAATAGCGCCCTGAGAGCTGCTTGATGTAGCCCCTGAAAAGAGCAGAGATTACAAAATAAATGCAAGAAGATGGGCATGTTCCATTTTTTTCTCCATAATATACAAAGAAGAATTTTTGCCAGTGCTTTACAGGTCTTGGCAGCCTGGTATTGCAGGAGCATGTATGTTGTGCCTTTGCTGCTAATCAAAGATCGACAGTTCAAACTTCTGTGTGTCTCTGTGGGAGACAGATGAGGCTATCTCCTCTTTTGAAGAGGTGGAGCCTCGGTGAGCCTTGGGGGGCAGTGCTACTCTGTCCTAGACGGCCACTATGTGTTGAAACTGCCTTAGTATCAGTTGGTTTTGTTTTCCAAGTCTTTATCACAGATTTCCTTGGACACTTCTCCCCAACAAAGCACTATGATGGCTCCTGCTCTCCCACCACTCATCCACAGACCCTTACCATGTACCATACGCCTTCGCTAGAGGACGTTTCTTTTCTGGTGGAAGCACTCAACTTTCATTCTTGTGGAATGTTTGGTGGATCTGTCTTCCTTGGTTATTTCAATTCTCTATTGACGAGGTCAATGTGGACAAATTAATTCCTGGCCTCCAGATACAGACGTCCTTCCTCTGCTTACATAAGGCCAACCAATTTTCCATTTGATAACCTGGCTCAATCACTGTGGTGTGTACAGAAACATATTTCTCTGCTGATGGTTCACTGATGAGATTAAAATGGGTAATGGAACAACCTCCATCATTAGAAACAATTGGATAGCAGGGACTGGATTTACTCCAAATAATTAGGAGACATCATTGTCAAGTGCCATCAGGTGGGTTTCGACTCATAGTGGTCATATGGACAACAAAAGGAAACTCTGTCCCATTCTGTGCCATTCTCACGCTGGCTCCTAGGGCCCATTGTAGCAACTACCTTGTTCATCCACACCATTGAAGACCTTCCCTTTTTTTGCTGCCAGTCTACTTTACGGAGCACAATGTCCTTCTCTAGGGACTGGTCTCTCCTGACAACATGTCCAAAGGATGTCAGAAAAAATCTTACCATCCTTACTTCTAAGGAGCACTGTCCATGCTTCTTCCAAGACAGGTCTATTTGTCATTTTGACCATCCATTGTACTTTAAATTCTTCTCCAGCACCATAATTCAAATGAATAGAAAGCACATTTCAGTCACATTTCAAGTACCTTCTGGCCCACAGGGCCCATCCTCCAGCCTTATTTCAGACAATGGACTGTTCCCACTCATTAGACTTGCACTATCTGACGTTATGTCCATGATTTGCATAAGGCTTCCAACAGTCACTTTCGCTGAACGGGGCGGCTGATTCCTTCTTCGAAGTCTGTTCTTAGTCTGGAAGTTCTATTGAAATCTGTTCACTTCGGGCGACCCTACTGACATTTGAAGTATGAGTAACATAGCTTCCAGCATCACAGCAACACACCACAGTATGACACCACAGTATGACAAACTGACACACAACTGGTGGTATTAGGTGAGAAATTGAAGCAAATTAAGAATGGACACCCTTTTAGAATTAGGAGGTAGGAATATTAAAACAGTTCTTAGAACTCCTTTTCATATGTACAAAAAACTAGAGAAATGTCAATAAAGGTAGGGAAATGTCTGATAAAGGGCTAATAACAGTATACAAGGGGGTACTCCATCCCCCAAGAAAAAATTAAGAGAAGAAAAGCTCCATAGTAGAGCTTTCATGGTACACACTTTTCCCACCAGATAAGCATGCAACAACTCTCTCTAAGTTAGTGCATCCAGCAGTGTCACCTGGGAGGGTTCTCTCTGGTCACAGTGAATTCTTTCCCTAAAAGTAGTTTCAGTCAAACGTCATTTTTTGTGTGTGATAGAAGATTAATAGAACAGTGTGTGTCTGTGAAATTTTGTCTCCTGCTCAGGAAAAATGCCACAGAAACTGGTGTGATGCTGAATTCCTCTTACAAGGACAGCGCTATAGAAAAAAAACTCAAATGTACATGTGGTTTTCTCCTTTTAAAAAAGGTGAAATGTTGATTGACGACAAACCTCATTTTTGGTACCCAGCAAGTTCCCCCAAAGACAAAAATGTTGACCTATAGTGTATTTAGAGTTTGTTCCACCAGGTCAGGCTGTTAATCAAGCTTTCTTTTTAGAGGTTCTGAAAAGATAGTCTTATGGTGTAGAAGGCCTGGTTTGTGGCAGATGGGGGCTGGTTTTGCCACCATGACAAATACACTTGTCACGCAGTCATCTCAGGAAGCCAGTTTGGGGCCCCAAACAGCGTGCCCCTCTTGCTCCACACACCTGCCTCATCAGACCTCACTCCACTTGACTTCTTTTTGTTTTCTTAAATGAAGAGGAACATGAAAGGACAGTGATATGATGACAAAGAAGAGGTGGAAAAAAACAGAAAAAAAAAAAAACCACAAAATAATGGGGGAGGTGCTGCCAGCCAGTCAAACAAATGAATTTTAAAAATGTGTCCAAGAACGGAATCACAGATTTGACAAATGTATTAAGTATATTGGAGAGTACTTTGAAAGTGATAGGTTGTTTTGGTGTTTTTTTTTAATGTAATACATAACTTGGGGGGAAAAATCCATGTTTGAGGGGAGGTTAGGGGGTACCCCCTTGTATATCAAATCCAAATTAAGTTTCTAGAAACAAAGACTTCAAGACCTAGAATGAAAAATACAATAGATTGGATTAATGATAATTTTTAACATAGCAGGAGAAATATGCTTTAACAAATCTGAAATATAGCAAGAAGCTATCCAAAATGAAACACAGGAAGAAACATACTTTAAATATTAAATAGAGCATCAGTCAGCTGGTCAAGTATAGTTGGGGTCTTAATGAAAGAAGATAGAGGAAGACTAGAAAAATATTTTAAGACACAATCTCTTCCAGAGGAAGATGCAGACTTGTGAGTAGGAAAAAGAGAAGAAATGTGTGCTTAATTGCCTCCAGGCGCAATTCCCTAGTCGAAAGAACTGGGTGGCACCTGCTACCATTACTGAATGTTTTGCTCAACGATTCTATTTTAAAATCCTGTTCAAAATGGGGGGAAATGTGAAACATAATTTCAAATTTTTATGAAATACAGCATTTCTAGAATCATAGAAGCGGAATTAACATCTAAAATTATAGCCCAAATCTAATCTGTAAACCTTAAGTTAAATTTCTCTGAAATGTTCTTTACACCAAATAATAACTGAGCTTTACTAATAAAGAATGTCTGCTGTGGTAGTTACATAATCCATTGTCAATTTGAGACTATTAAGAGTGAAGGGGTGGAATGGAGTCTCTCCATCAGGTCACAGCTTGATGACCTCATTTGGAGGGGCTAAGGAGATAAATAGCTCCCTGGAGGAGGGTCACACATATTCCCTGCAAGACATTCCTGATGACAAAGACACATGGAGCTAAGCTGATGACAACCAGAGCCTTGAAGCTAGAGGAGCCAAAAGGAGTCCAAGGCCAGCACTGAGATGCTTCCACCACCACCGCATCCACAAGACTTCCCACCCATAGGCATTTGATCTTCCTTCATTCAGTGTTGTTGTATGGCTGTGTGAATCTAAAGAGGAATTTATGCACTCGTATCCCCAAGGCTAATATCTGACTTATGGACTTGATCTGGACTGGGCTTTGATGATTTCTTAATGTGCAATGGCTCTTTGATACAAAGTTCTCTCTTACACACATATGAGTGTCTTTGAATTTGTTTCTCTAGTCAACCCAGACAGACACATCTGTGCTTTTTTAAAGAGTTATCTACATGGGATCAAATGAACTAGAGCTAATGGAAAGGTTCGGTAGGAAGCAAAGGAAACCAACAGGTTCATTCAGCCAAAGGTCAATGTCTTCTCCACCTCCTCTGTTTCACCTACCACTCAAATATTTAAGCCTTCTCAGGGCTGAAGGAAAAGGGGCTAGAGTGGTTTTTCATGTACATATGTACTTCCCCTACCTCCAAAGCCCTTCAGGCCTTTTGTATGTTTTACAAGGGTACTCTCCCTACAACTCCACTTTAAAGTTAATTAAGTCCTCTGACTGATTCTGTGTTCCCAGCATGTCACCACTTTGTGGGGGGCAAAGACTCAACAGGGGACAAGTAGTTCAGTCCAGAAGTTCTGAAAATGCAGGATTTAGCAAGTGATGGATCAAGAGATGAACCTATTCAATTATTCATTAGCCAAATTTACCCATGCTCTCTGGACACAGTCCAGATCATACAGATATGTGAAAATGTTTATGTAGAATTGTCTCAAAAAAATTTTGCCCTGAAAATAGAGAATACATGTTCTTTTTAAGGGGCCATGGTGTATTAAGAAATATGATCATCAAATAAAATCTTAGTAACTCCCATAATAAATATCACAAGCATTCTTAGCTAAGACAAAAACCCAGAAAGGTCTTTCCATATAAAACCACTTATAAGACAATTTCTGGATGATGGATAGAAGGATAAATACAAACAAAAATCATAGATTTTTTTTAAATTATAGAATTTTAAAGATTTTTAAAAGTCAGAATCTATGAGAGACATTTAAAATGACGGTCATGCTCCAGCTTGATGTTCACCCTCTGGAAGAGACCATTAGAAGATATGAGTGCTATGGAAAAGTGTGGGAAGACCTTCATGATATGATCACTGAAGAAAAGTGTGTGCATAAGCAAATGTGGTGAAGAAAACTGATGGTGTCAGCTATCAAAAATATTGTGTCTGGGCCCTTAAAAGCTTGAAGATAAACAAATAGCCATCTAGCTCAGAAGCATCAAAGCCCACATGGAAGAAGTACAACAGCCTGTATGACCATGAGTGTTGAAGGGATCAGGTATCACACATCAAAGAACAAAAAATTATATCTTTATAAATGAGGGGGAGTACAGATTGGGGAAGCGACATCCCCTTACAGAAAGGTCACAGGAAGGAGATAAGCAGTCAGGGTACAGTGTAGCAGTGATGAAATATGCAACTTTCCTCTAGTTCTTAAATGCTTCCTCCCTCCCACTATCATGATCCCAATTTTACCTTATAAATCCAGCTAGACCAGAGGATGTACACTGGTATAGATAAGAACTGGAAAAATGGGAATCCAGGATAGATGAACCTCTCAGGACTAGTGGTGAGAGTGGCAATACCTGGAGGGTGGAGGGAAGGTGAAGAAGAAAGGGGGAACCAATTACAAGGATCTACATATAACCTCCTTTTTGGGGTACGGACAACAGGGAAGTGTGCAAAGGGAGACAGTGGAGAGTGTATGATATGATAATAATAATTTATAAATTATTGAGATTTATGAGGGAGGGAGTGGAGAGGAAAGGGGAAATATGAGGAGCTAATATAAAGGGCTTAAGTAGAAAGAAAATGTTTTGAGAATGATGATGGCAACAAATGTATTTACAAATATGCTTTGCATACAATGGTTGTATGTATGGATTGTGATCACCGTTGTATGAGTCCCCAATAAAATGATTTAAAAATAATTAAAAAGAAATGTGTAAGAAGAAACTAGATAGTGCTCAGCTATCAGAAAAAATCCTATCCGGGTTTTAAAGGCTTATCTTCAAACAAGCAGTCATCTAAGTGAAGTATCAATTAAGTATATAGGGAAGAAGCACATCAACTTGTGTGATCCAAGGATTGTAAATAATATTATCCAAATCAGAAGGAGGAAAAGATATCCAAATTTAAATTGTGAACACCTTGTTTGTAGAAAGCTGTGGATGACAGTAGAAGCCCAAAATTCATTTGCAGTGTCCACACATGGATTAAGCCTTTGGTGATTACCCTCTGACCATAGCAAAGGGATGTGAGTAGCTCTGTTATCTGACAGAGAGCATTGTAAAGTCATTTATTCCAGATGTAGTTAGGTGAAAATGTAATACCTTATCATTGATTTGCCTTTTGTCTCATTTATAGCTGTTTCAGTTAAAAAAAAAAAAGTCAAGAGGAAATACACATGAATTACGCCTATAGTAAATTCTCTTTGACCACAGACCATGGATGTGAATAGCTTTGCTATCACGCACAGTGCCTTGAAAAGTGGATTATTTCAGATGCAATTAGGTGAACATTTAACATAAGCATTTGACATCCCTTTAGACCCATTTTTAATTTGTTCAAGTTTTTAATATTTTCTGTTTTTTCTTCTACTGAGGTTTTTCTCTGTTTTACTTTGTCATTGTTGTTTTGTTGTTGTTGCTTTCAATATGTTTTCTGGTATATGAGTTGCAGGATAGGTAAATCTATAAAGACATTAGCTGGATTAATGGTTTCTTGGGGGCATTGCAGGGGAAGTTTGGGGGAAATGGGGAGTAATTACAATAAGTATAAGAAAGAAAGAAATGTTCTAAAGTCAACTGTGGTGAAGATTGTAAAACTCTTCCTAATATGAGTGAGCTATTAAATTGTACGCTATTTGAATTATATGCCAGCAAAACTACCTTAAAAATAATAATAAATAAAGTGATGGTCAGAGTAAAGTTCAACTGCACTAAAACAATTAAATTAAAAGTACAATTAACTAGTTGGAAGTAACTTTCCAACTTAAAAAACTAGAAACAGGGCTGAGCCCCGGTGGCGTAAGTGGTTGAGTGCGGGACTGCGACCCGGGGGCTTGGCAGTTCAAATCCAGCGGTGGCTCTCAGGAGCAGCGCTGGGTAGTGCCCACGACCACCAGAGGCAGTGATGTAAAAAAAAAAAAAAAAACTAGAAACATGACAGCTAAAGAAGACAGAAGAATCACCAAACCACACTCATCACCATCGAGTCCATGCCAACTCACAGAAACTACCACACAGCCCCGCTGTGGGTCTCTGAGATTGTAACTCTTTGTAGGGTTAGAAAGTCTTGCCTTCCTCTTGAGCAATGGTTGTGGTTTCAAACTGTTGATCTTGTGATTAGCATCCGATCAACACATGCCTTCTCTAAGAGCAGGGTTCCTCAAAAGAGACACAAAGAAAGAAATTATAAACAAACGTGGGAATGAATGGGGCAGAAAATAAGCAAGTGATCTAATTACTAAATATTTTAAATTAATAAATTAATTGTTTTTAAAAATCTTTTTATAACAAAATAGTTTATTACCTAAATTAATAAAAGAAAGGAGAAATGTGAGAGGGAAGAAAGAGAGAGAGAGAGATCATGAGGGGGAACAACTATGAGAAAAAAAGGTAATATCACAAAAGACTACTTTTAAGATCTCAGAGCAAATAAATTTGAAAATCCAGTAATATAATTTTCTCAGGAATTTTTACTCATGAAAATTGGACACATTTGGGGGCTGAGCCACGGTGGCATAGTGGTTGAGTGCGGGGCTGCGGCCCACTGACTTGGCGGTTCAAATCCAGCAGCAGTAAATCTAGGAGCAAGGTTGGGCCTCCCACTCCCACTCCTACCAGAGGGCAGTGATGCCAAAAGAAATTGAACACATTTGGTTTCAGAAATGAATACAGCTCAATTTCTAAAGACAAAAAAGGTAAAGTCAGTGAGGAATCCCCTATAAAAACCCAAGGAAGAACCACATAGTTTCAGAGGAATCTTACTAAATTTCTTGTGCATCTTTGTGTTGGACAGGGTTCTCTAGAGAAACAAAGACAGGACACTTAGGATTTTGTATATAGAGATATAGTG
>PVJH01050052.1:0-10010 GCA_004026705.1 Nesogale talazaci | reverse complement strand
GATTAGCTTATCACACCTCCAGTGCTGCAATGGCTAAACATTGAACTGCTAACTGGAAGATCAACAGTATAAACCGCCAGTGACTCTCCCAGAGAAACACAAACCATTCTGTTCCATTAGAGAGTCGAAGTCTCAGAACCACACAGAAGTATTTCTGCCCAGTCCTATAGGGAAGTTCTGAATCAGCATGAACCCGATGCAGTGACTTTGAGATTTATTTTTTGTCTGTGTTTTCTTTTGTTTTAGTTTGCAGGTTTTCACATACTATCACACAATGGGGACATGACATACATGCAAATATTGTTGATTTTTGAAAGAAAACTCTACTTCCAGGGCAATTATTTATAGTAATCTTAAAGCACATACTACAACTGCATCCCAGGGCATCTAAAACTGTAAATATATCCAGAAACATAGGGTAATATCTTTCTTCTCAGTGTAAACTGCAGGTTTGAGCCTCTTATTTTTGAGTTAGTAGTTCAATGTGTTATATTCTACACCACCAGGCCTTTGAAAAGTGCATCTTTGTACTATAACGCTCAACCATGACTGAGTTGACCCAGTCAATCCACATTTATGTGGTGCTCTGATCTGTTTATGTGAAATCTACCCAGACACTAGCCATAAACTAGGGAAGCCATAGAAGGTGACAAATATGCCAATATATGGATATCTCATCTCTTCTGATTAGAACAACCAACTTACCCCATTATTTTATTTTTGCTTCTTTGACATGAGTTCATTTGTCACTAAGGACTTCAAGTGCTCTTCAATTTTATATTTCTACATATTGTTTTTTAATCTACTCAGTTCAGCATTTTGTTAATGCACTATGGAATGCATCCTGTGCACATAAAAGTAGGATGGAAACTTCTGAGGTACTCATGGCAGCTACATAGGAATATATGCCACCTATATAGGCTTCTCACGGGTATCATTTTTCTCACACTGGTGAGAAGGCAAATAATACAAATGTGGGGTGTAAGCTCATGGTAAAACTTTGTCTCTCATCTGCATCAGGAAGTGCTTTAAGTCTTTCTGCCTTCCAGCTAGCTAGGTTGTGTTGTTTGCATTTGGCAAGGTGTGAGTGAGTGCTCTTCCAATCCAAAACTTACACTCCAAACAGATATACTTACAAATCTACCACTGATGAGCATTGTGATCTCAGCAAGTTTAAACAGATCCCATACCTCCAACATAGGCAAGTTATAAAGACACATCAAGGGCCCATAATAAGTACTGAGGTGTGAAAAGATACAGAGTAGTGGTTCTCAACTTTCCTAATGCCATGTCCCTTTAATACAGTTCCTCATGCTGTGATCCTCATGTTCCTCATTCTACTCCATAACTATAATTTTGCTACTGTTATGGATCATGCAATCTCTGTGAAAGGATGAGTTGACCCCCACAGGGGTTGAGATTCACAGGTTGAGAACCACTGGATTATAGTGTGTAAAGAGTACACTCTGCTTGCATTGTTTATATTGAGTACAGCAATTAAACTCTTATGTTCATAATGCAACATAGAATGCACTCACTTCACGCAAAAAGTAAACATGCCTGTATTGGATTCCACAGGCTACTTATATAAAAAATAATTACAATATATGTAAGGTTTCCACAAAAATAAATTCATTCTTTCCTAATATGCCCTGGTAGAAAGATAAACTTAAGGGACTGCCTGGAGGAGATGATTTTATCTTTTTGCTGTCACCATTCCATATTCGGAGTCCTGGCACACTATCTCTTCCTCCCTCTATGAATGTGTTCAGCCCAAAATGTTTCTAGAGCTTCTGAGACATCTCACATGAACTACCTGATCCATTCAAATAAGTTCAGATGAGAAGTTCCACCTGCAAAACACAACCACCACTTGGACAGTTTTATCACACTATTTTGAAGATATTCTCAAAAGTGGCAAATTAAGGTCCAGCACCAACAGAGTCCAGCTTCCTCCAACACGGGAACTGTGTGCATAACAAATTATGCATAGTCATGAGAAGAATGGATTTCAAAACACTTCATCATTGAAAGATTATGTGGATCAAGAGGAAGTTATGGGAACACAACTATGAAATAGGGCACGGTTTCTCTTGTAGAGAGAGGTATGCCAAATATGTGTGTGTGCATGTGCAAGAGAGAGAGAGAGAGAGATGGCCAGGTTGCTTCATGCAGTTGTGGATGGCTGGGATTTCAATTTACAAACTTACAAACTTTGGACATGTTTTGGGGAGAGATCGTTCCCTGGAGAAGGACAAGGAAACAAAATCTGGATATTGTCATGATGGATTGATAGAGTGGCTGCAACTCTGGTCTCAAACTTATAAACAGTTGTGAAGATGACATAGAAGTGTGCAATATTCTCTCCTGTCATGCATGGTGTCTCTGTTTGTTGGAGCCAATTAAATGACACCTAAAAAATCCCAATGTTTTCCATAATCCAATTCACACTCTTTTCTGGAAGATAACAGGACAATTCACATTACTCCACTGTGAGCAGATGAAAATCAAAGGATAGGAATAATCCATTTCTGATTCTCTTCAGCTGAAGGCTAGATTATTGACTTCCTGGCTTACTGATCCCATAGAATTCAGTGAGGCTTAATCTAAGTGTTTAATCTGTAGATGATTTGGGTTTGTATTTTTTCTCTTATAGTCTCCTCTACACTGAGTGCTCAAAATCTAAGCTCCACCAAAGAAAAGATGTTGGAGAAGCTCCTTATCAACAGCCAAAACCTTTTTTAGCATTATTGATTTTACCACTTGCATTGGCACTTTATCAAAAATGTAATATAATTCAATGATATCAAGGAAGAGCTGTGCCATTGTCTTCATATTCAATTCTACAATTTCTGCTTTGGAAAGCCTGCATATCCTATAGTCATTATTCATGAATTTATTCACTCATTTCTCTAATTGAAGTAATTATGTACAAAACAGAACACTCTCCAATACCACAGCTTAGCATTGTATAATTTAGCACAAGGTCCCTGGGACACAGAGCAGGGAAGGTGGAGTGCCAGGTCCTGTTCCTTGTCAGGTTCAATTCTGAGAGCTCTGGACCCTGCTAGCATGACTGGAGTTGTAGTGGAGGCTCAGGGATGGGCCTCGGTTGCTACTGTCCTTGCTCTCATTGTAGCTGCTTCCCCGCTTCATTCAGGGCCTGGGATTGGCTCCCTCAGGTTCTGTGGTCAGCTGCTATCCTCACACGGTCTTTTCTTCCATTGTCAGGCGTGACGGCTGAGACCTTGTGCTGCTCACACTATCCAGGCTCAGCTCACAGCTCTCTGCTTTCCTTTTGGCATTTAGGGCCTGGTTCAGCATGGCGGAGGGCCTGGACTTAGTGGCAGGATGCCCCAGGCAATGGTTCTTTACTTACTTCCATCAGGGCTGCCACCTCTCTCTGGTCTTCCTCCTGCTTCTGCCTCTGCTTGCCCTCGGTCAGGTAGTGCTGTTGCAACATGGCCTCAAAGTCCACGTGAGTCTGCCTCTGTCCAGCTGCTGCAGGTTCTCCAACGCCTTCATCTCCAATTGGGAGTCCTAGGTACACTTCTCCAGCACCTTTATGGGGTCCTCTTGATCGTTGGGCACCCTCCTTTCCTTGTGATTCTCAATCTGCAAGTTACATGTGACTCCAGCTGTATGGTGCTGTCTGTACTCTCAAGATCTGTCTTGAAGGTGACACCTCCCCGCAGTTCTTGGACTTGATGTAGAAGCAGCACATGGGAAGGTTCAGGTAGTTCTTATTGTACACCTTCTCTTTGTGGGCAGTGACCCTTGTGCCCCTGTAGATGTACTTTCCACACATTTTACACTTCATGTTGAAGGGGACCATCAGCTGCACTTTACACTGCTGGTACTTGGGCATCATGAGTTTGGGGATCTTCTTGAGGTGGAAATCTGGCTGGTAGTATTTGTTTGAAACTTTTCTGTCCAATAATTCAGCCTCTTTCTCTGCTCACAAGCATCAGACAGCTGGTTAGACTGAGTTTTTAATCGCAATTCCACAATGTTCAAAGTAATTCCGGTGATTCCCGTGATGCAATACCGTTGGTCTATTCATTTTTTTTTCAATTGTCTTTACATGGACTTAGCAAATCCCAGCTGAAATGGCTAATTGAATGGTATAGAATGGAACAATGTTGGGGGAAAAAGATGTATAATATTGCTCTATATTTGACAAAAGGACAGTACTTCATGGAAGAGGTATCTATGGAACTCGATTTTTGAAGGCTAAGTAGGAGTTGTCCAAGTTATTGAGGACACAAATATTTAGACCACAGTAATAAAAATATAGAGATATTTTACATAATCAACAAGTGTTTCTTCCAGTATGCACTACTTGTATTCTCTTTCTCTGATCAGAAGATATTTGCTGAATTGTGGAGACTTATATATATATATATATATATATATATATATATATGATTCTGGAAGATATGTTACCAATATTTGAAAATTCAACAAGATAAATTCAGTTGACCTTGAGATTAAGAACAGACAAGAATGTGGGATAAAATGGTCCTTTCCTGAGGGATTAGCCACTGAAGAGTAGCAGAAACTTGACTGGCATAGTGCCACAGATATGATGAGATGCCGCCACTGAAGAGTAGCTAAAATATGACTGGAGTAGCGTTGACACTAATGACGACCATAGAGCAGAGCTTTTTCAGCCTTCATTTACTGATGGAACTTGACTCAATATGACAAGAAACACCTCAAGTAGAAAGATACTAGGTGGTGTTCTATCAGGAAAGGTGTGCATTATCATATTCAGAATCTGAACTCTGAACAAAAAATGTGATAAAGTTAATTACGTGAGGGGCTGAGCCCCGGTGGCTTAAGTGGTTGAGTGCGGGACTGCGGCCCACGAGCTTGGTGGTTCAAATCCAGCGGCAGCTCTGAGGAGTGGCACTGCGTGGCTCCCACAACCACCAGAGGGCAGTGAGGCCCACAAAAACAAAACAAAACAAAACAAAACAAAAGTTAATTACCTGAGGAACAATGAGACCTTCTGATTTGGAGAAGAGACAAAAGAATCTGCAAAATGTAGAGCATACAACCCAGCTCCAGGGAAGGGAAGAAGTGCTCAAAGTACTTTCTGAGGCAGATCAAACTGTAGTTTTTAGTATGGAGGATATTTCATGAAGAAAGCAAAAATCCTCAGAACTAAACCAAGAAGAGGATGATACACAGGGAAATATTTTAGTTTTTAAGGGTTCCATTTTACAAAAATCCACAGTCAATTCTCAGAGACGCAACTGTGAAGAAATATGGTGACTTACTACATTGATCTCTAGGCTATCTTCCTGAGACTATTTTCTGTCCACTTGTCATCTCTATCATTTGTTCCACATCTATCCCTCTATTCATCAATTTCCATCTCTGTTGTTTGATACTATTTATTCCCTTCTGAGACATACGCATCAATGGACAACAGAAGGGGGCATTGCCTCCTCCTGCACCACTGTCCAATGTGTTCTGATGGTTTATCATCCCCCTCTTGCACCGCATGTGTAAACCTATCTTGTTGATGGTCTTCCTTATCACTGCTCCTCTACTTTACCAAGCATGGTGTCTTTTTCCAGGGACTTGTCTCTGTAGATAACTTGTTGAAAGAATGTGATACAAAATTTCTTCACTTTTGCCTCTAAGGAATATTCTTCTTGTCCTTCTATGTTAGATGTGTTCATTATATTGGCAGACACCAGTACTTTTGTTATTCTTGGCCACCACAGTAATTTATATGCATATTTCCTTGGTTTACCAAATTCATTGTTCAACTTACCAGCACTTGCTACTATCTCTGCCTTTTCCATCTCTAAATCTACATAATATAATGCCAAAAACATTAAAAGAGAAGAGATAAACTAAGTTTAAATATGTCTTTTTTTAAAAAAAAAATTCATCCTATTGGGCACTCTTACAGATTACAACATTCCACACATCAATAGTAGCAAACATATTTCTACATATGTTGCCATAATCATTTCCAAGATATTTCCTACTGGAGCCCTTGGGGTAAGCTCCTGTTTTTTCCTTCCCTCCCCACCTTCATGAAGATTTGTTTTTTGTCATCCATAGAAGTGATTGATGGAATATATCTATGAATTTATCAAAATTTTGTTTACAAGGAGAAGGGATTTTGATAAGTATCTCTTATTGTAATCGTCACCAGGAGAAGCTGGAGTATTAGTGTACAGAACAATTAGTGAAGAGATTGAAGGAGATATAGAAATAGAAATAATATTAAATAATCTTTAATGGCACTACCAAAATTAGTGAATGGATATCAGGAGATAAATAAGTAAAAATAATTAATGTTAAATAATCTTTAATATTGCTACCAAAAAGGGTGAAATTAAAATAAAAATGGTTATGAAAATGTTGAGTAAATGGAGTGTAATGATATATAATTAATGATTTACATATGACTACACATCAATAAGTAGGCTACCCATTTGCAAAACAACAATCAAGGCACAGTAAGAATTTCTGAGGGTCATGTGATACATTTAAGACCATTCTGTATATTTAGCTATTACATTGCTCTCTAGGCTATCATTTCCTAGTCAACTCTGACATCTTTTTCCTGTCTTTTTGATTAGGAACCTCACTTACAATATTCTTCCCTTTCACTGGAGTATCATGGACTGAGTGACTTACCCTTAACCATCTTTTCATTGAAGGAGTATTTAGCAGTATGCCAATTAGACATTACTCTGTATGAATGATATCACAGAAACAATCAAGAACCATCTGCTTTGTCTACATTTTGCTGTGACATTCAAATTTGCAGTCATCTAAAAGAGGCATGGACTAAGTACACATGGATGAAGCATATCAGTCTGTGTGATATCCAAAGAGAATGAAGAACACAATGCACATATGATGAAGGAGGAGATATCAGAACTGAAATTATGAGAACTTGTTTGTAGAAGGCATTAGAAGACAGTGGGGACCTAACATGCAGCTGCAGAGTGGGATTCTCCCTCTGGCAAATCTCTGAATACAGTTGAGAGAAGGGAAAAACTTCTCTGTCTGAAGAAGATTATTGCAAACTTTATTGAAGTGATGGAATTATGGTGTAATAGAAGACCTGTTTAGTTGATCTCCCTTTTTACACCTTAGAAAGTTCTCTAGATTGTTCCATGACAGAAATCTTCCCTCTCACTTATTTTAATACTCAGAGTGGTCCTTATTTCACCCCCTTTTATTTATTTGAATTTAGCTGAATTTTTCTACAATGTTTTGTTTATGAAACAAATAAGTGGATTCATAAAGACAATAACTGATGTGATTATCAAGAGCTTGGAAGGAAGTTTGACAAGAATCAAGGGGTAACAATGAATCTCTGAAGGGGAGAGTTAAGAAAAACTGATAATGATGTAGATGTATCTTTTTAAAACAGCAATATAATTATTTTAAAAAATGAATCACATGTGATGAGGATTGCATAGCTCTCCTTGAAGTTACAGAACCATTGTATTGTATGATACGTGAATTAACTGATGATAAAATTTTATTTAAAAAAGAAATGTGTGATGTCTCTTCTCAAAATAAATTATGCTCATTTTCATAAGCCCCTAGCAGTTCTTTGTACTTAATACAATTCATTTGACAATGGTTTTAGCTCATTGAAGACTTTGAAATATTACATAATTCACTAATAATATTTTGGGGAACTTTAGATGGATTATACAAAGCTGAAGTGACTGACAAGAGATTTAAGGTGAGATAAACCAGCAGAGAGAGTGGACCATTGCTCTCAGTCACAGAAGAAACAAAAGCAGAACTTGTTCGTCCAGATAAATATCTCTTCCCTGTAAGTTTGCTTCACCAAAAGGAAAGATGATGACAAGACCTAGAGACATCCTCAAAAGTGATAGGAATCCAGATGTCGAAAGGAGCAAGGGACAATGCTTCTTGGCCAGCTGGGAGCAAGCTGCCACCGGCATTTGTATCATTAGTGTGAAAATAGTTGCACATGTGTGAAAGTGTTGGGGTCTCGGCCAGCGAGACCCTTACGTGGGGACCTTAGGGATCGACGAACCTGGATGAAGAAAAGACACAGAGACAGGGAACAAGACAAATGCTGATCAAACTCCGTTTATTCAAGGCTCAACCAGCAGTATATATCTCTGAGCATGAGGTGAGGTAGAGGGCACACATTTCATTCCAAATATGGTGTGATTTTAAACCAATGAACATTCAGTGTAACACCTAATGGCAGTAAAGGGGGAGCTGCCGGGGAAAGGGGCAGAAGGTGTTTCAGGTCGAGCAGTGTGAGAGGCAAGAGAGAGAAGAGACAAAGGAAATCCCATAGTAGTTATGGTTTGGGGGGCAGCTTTAAGTTTTGTAGACACGAATCTCATGCATCTTTCTGGTTGATGCCGATAACTCCAAAGAGCTGGGTGCCAACTTCCAAGCTGACTTCACCTATACTGGTAGGAAGATAGTGGAGTGAGCATTGTAAAGAGAAGGATTGTCTGTAGTTGTCTTTGTAATGCTGACAACTGACCACAGAGTTGTCTAAACCTAGAACCTCATTTGCTGTTTCAATGGATTTCTTTCCAATCTCTCTCACTCTCTTTTTTACTATAGAAGGACTGTCTCGGTTCAATAAACTAATTCATACCTCTAATTCAAATCTTTGCTGGCCAGCAATCAACAGTCTCAGCAATAGAGCTGTTTTGTGAAGGACATGTTTTAAATCATTGCGTAACCGCGGGCTTACAAAAACAATGCGAGGGGGGGCTGAGCCCCAGTGGCGTAGTGGTTGTGCGCAGGACTGCGGCCCACTGGGACGGAGGTTCAATTCCAGCTGTGGGGCTGGGCCTCCTACTCCCACCACCGGAGAGCAGTGATGCCCCAAAAATTAAAAAAAACAATGCAAGGTAGACAATTATATTAATTGACAGATGTTCAAAACCATTAAACTCCATGATCATATATTTCAGCACAGTCACCATGGAAGTATATGGATAGAGCACTGAGAAGTTCTAAAAATGGTAACAATTTTATGTCACTTTATGTAACAATGAGGAAAACACAGACTCAAAGAAGTCTGCAGGCCTGTGCAAGGGAATGACCAATCTTAGTTCACGTGCAGACAGACCTGGGTGAGAAGCTACTGTCAGAAAGCTGTTCCCCCGAGAGCCTTCTACTTCAGTTCCTCACTGTGTCTACTTAATCGTGGGGTTCAAATCAAAGGGTGGACACTCAGTGACAGTCTCTCAGAAGGAATCATCTGGCACAGTGACAAGCAGGGGAACCAATGGGTTATCCTTGGGAATACACACTGGAGTGTAAGCACCCCCAGAAGCACATGCAGGTAGAGCACAGATTAGTGATGGTTTGTTCGCACAGTGGATTTAGATCATCAGTTGAGTAATTATTTCTGATTTTTAAAATAGTCCCAGCTTCTCCTATAACAGTGGCTAAAGAGAAATTAAGAAAAATCTACTCTTGTTAAAGTATGTAAGTCTGTGCTTCTTGGAGGCAAACAAACATTTTGATATCAGTGATCTTTGTTCTGTAGAACAATCATCATAAAGTCAAGTATACCTCAACAAACACCTCAGAGAGGGTGCTAAATGCTTTACTAAAGACCCATGGATTTCTCTGAATCTTACACTTCCAGGAATGTGTTGCCCTTACTCCCTGGGCTCCCACAGGCCACGTTTTACGTCAGGGTGTTCACATGGTTGTCTAAGGCTCAATGCTTCTCCATCAGAGACCCGGTCTTCCACTGCACCTGGAGACCTGAGTCCACCTTAGTAAAGAGACCAGACATCCTGCTTTTTAACAATTTAACAGTGTCCCGCTGCATTTTAAAATTAAAGCAAAATATATTACAATACTATTTTTGCATTCCAAGAACATTTTTGTTGTTCCATATAGACCAAATTTTTAATCAAGAACTCCCCCAGTCAATGGTGTCCTACTCAAAATCTTGTCACTTTAGAGTGCCATGGCCTAATTTTTTCAATCCTATACTTTCAAGAGTG
>PVJH01050051.1:0-10019 GCA_004026705.1 Nesogale talazaci | reverse complement strand
CTTTTATCTCCCTGACAGGGGCGCACCTGGGCTCCTTAGTGTCCCCCCCACCCCCAGCTCAGAGAACCAATGAGACTGCCCCTCCCCCTTTGCTGGGAGGGATGGGGAGACACAGAGAGCATCTCTCATGGGGGGAGGGGCAGGGAAGGGCCTGGTGGGGGCAGCCCGGCTGGAGTGGATGGGGGTGGGGGGGTGCTGGTCGACTGATCCCTGCCGGCTGCCCACCCCAGCAGCATGCGAGGGGCGCTTCCATTCGGGACCAGTCTCTGACGGTGCCCCGGGCTGAGAGCTGGGCTCAGGGGGGGGCTGTGGGCCCTCGGGTGGGGCTGCCCCCCCACCCCGCCTCCAGGGGCCCAGACCAGACACTGGCTGAGTCTTGCTTTCATTGCAAAGTCCTAACTTTAAACAGAGGGGCAAACACACCCACCGGGTTGTGGAGCGTCTCCGGCGTCAGAAGGACTGTCCAGCACTGCATCTCCAGTGGCCAGCTGCTGGACTTCCAAGGCTGCTTCCCAGGGTGGGGCAGGGCCTCAGTCTCCCCATCTAGAGGAGGAGGTGAGGCCTAAGCCGGGGCTGACTTCCCCTCCACCCTGGCCGGCACCTTGGGGTCAGCAGTCCTCTCCGTCCCCCAACCCCCACAGAGAGGAGAAGCCTCGCAGCCAAGGCCCTGTCCAGCTGCTCCACACACAGCCTGTGTGGGGATACCGTGTGCGGGGGCTCACGTCACCAGCAAGAGGGGCCTGCAGGGGCAGAGGATGGGACCCCCACCCACCCCCTTGGGGCCAGGGCTGGGCTTGCTCGGGGGCTTCCTTGCTCCCCATCAGATCACCTGGGGCTGGGGGAGTGTTGTCACAGCAAAGGCTGCTAGGGTCCTGGGCTGGAGACTCCCCAGTGCCAGGGAGTCCTGGGCTCTTCCCCGCCAGAGAGAGAGGGGGTCAGTGCCGCAGCGGATGGCTGTTTGCAGACTGCTTATGGCGTGAATCTCTGTCAGTGCAGGAGGGGTCTCTGCAGGGGGGATGGGGTCTCTGCTCTGGAATGGAGGGGGCGGGCAGCCCCCAGATTCACCCAGTTCCCCGCAGGGTCTGATGCCTGGACAGCGTTGCAGGACTCCCTCTGGGCTGGCTGTGGATGGGGCACACGTGTGTGTGTGTCTGCGTGTGTCTATGTGCATGTGTGTGAGAGCCACGGTGTCCCCTGCAGAGCCAGATGACGGGGTCCCCATCCATCCAGGGAAGAGCGGCCCTCTCTCAGGCCCGCAGGGTCAGCGCTGCCCACCCTGGAGGTGGCCGTGCTCCAGGCCAGCCTCCACGCGGCGGGCGGCTGTGAACTTGCTTTTGGTTTTCGGGAGATGATATGACCACGGACAGCAGTGGCTTCGTGGAAGCTTCCCCGCTGAGCTGCAGCCCTGCTCAGCCCTGACATCCATTAGCCCCTGATTGATGAGCATGGAAGCCTTTGTGGGGGTCTCCTCTTCCCTTCATCGCAGGTCCATTCTCCAGGGGAAGTGGAGCACGGAGCCCGTGGGGGGCCGTGGGGGAGCGCACGGCAAGGCCCGCGGTTCACAGTCACCAGACGCGCCCGGGAGAGAGGCGAGGCTTCCCGTTCCTGAACAGACACACAGCCTGTGGTCTGACCCCCAGCTCCTGCCCCGCCTGTAAGACCTCGTCCTCTGGGCCTTGGGGACAGTGGGAGGATTTGAAGGGACTGGGCAGCCTCTCAGCCCTGTGGACCCTTGCTCAGCTGGCTCTTGGAGGGCTGCTTGCTGCCCCCTTTGGGGAGACCCGTCACCCCACCCTCGGGCGGGAGGGGTCAGCGAGTGATTGGTTTGAAAGAGCTGCTTTCCCAAGATCCCCACCTTCCTACAGGACCCAGCCCTCTGCCCAGGCTGGCCAGACTCAGCCCGCTCTCGGACCACCTTGTTCATCACCACTCTACTCACAAAGCACCTACTGTGTGCCGGGCCAGGAGCCCGGGAGCAGCTGGACACAGGCAAGGCTGGGAGGTGGTCAGGACTGCTGGCTCCAGCCTGGCTGGCCTTGGCGGGCGTATGCTGTGGGCAGGCCTGGGCAGGGGCATCTGCCTGAGGCTGGCCAAGTCCCTTTGGACATGCTGGGTTTGGTCCTGGCCCTGAGTCATCATTTTTTTGTGTGGGCATCACTGCCCCCTGGTAGGTGTAGGAGGCCCAGCCTTGATCCAGGAGAGCTGCTGCTGGATTTGAACCGCCAACCCTGTGGACCACAGTCCCGCACACAACCACTGGGCCACCGGGGCTCAGCCCGAGAGTCATCATTTGATACCCAATCAGGAGCCAGGGGATAGGGGGAGGGAGGGCAAGGGGGTATGGGGGAGCAGGGGCCTCTGGTGGAGGGACGTCTGGAAGTTGATCTGAAGGCTGGCTGGGGTCTATATGAACATGGATTCAGGGCCCCCAATAGAAGGGAAGCAGGGAGGTGGGTCACCTTGGGGGCGGAGAGAGTTGGGGTCAAAGGTGGTTTAGGGCCGTGTCCCAGGGCTCGTCCGTGCACCAGTCCCAGCCCGATACCCACAGAGCCATCAGGCATTCGTCGGCCCTAGTTGAGTGGACAGTGAGGCAAAGGCGAGAGGTGGGGGGATGCCCGGTGAGCTTGGGGTGACCTCAGGAACCCGGCCCCAACTGGAAACAGAGCTTCCACATGGTTCTCTGGGGATACGTTACACAGACACCTGACCCCTGAGGGTCGGACGGAGGTTCCACCCGGGAGGTGTGGGTGGAGCGGACTGGCCTCCCTCCAACCCAGGCGGCTGTCGGATGTCCAGTGAGCCGTGTCGCCTGAGGCCCGGCCTGCCCAGCTGTGGCTCAGCACACAGGACTCGGGGCTCAAGTCCTGTGAGAGGCTGGCAGACGGGATGTGCCCTGTGCCTTCCCCGCCCAGGCAGCCCCCGACCGTGTCCTCTGTGGAGCCTCGGGGCGTCACGGGGTGACGGGTGGCAGGGCCGGGGCCTGGGGTGTGGGCAGGCAGAGACCACCCCTGCCTCGCGTGTCTGGTGGGGAGCCGATGACCCTGGAGTCTGACCGCTTTCCACAGGTCCCACTGAAGACCCCAGTCCTCCGATCGTAGCCCCGCGCTCAGATCCACGGGGGCGGCACCCTTAGCGCTCCTCTGTTCTCTAAAAAGAACGATGCTCTTAAAGACGCCTTGGCTGTGTCGCTGCACACCAAGTCAGTCGTGATGTCCCATGGTCACCCTCCTCTCCCCGGCCCCAGCCCTGGCCCCGGAGTCTAGCCTCTCCAGTGAAAACCACACTTCTCTCTGGTTCTCCAGATATGCGGGTTGCCCTGACAGGCCGTCTCTGAGGCTGGCGGACCACGGAGCGGGGTGTTCTCAGGCTGGTCCCTGTCCGGCGATATGGGAGACGGCCGCCCGGCTTTTCACGGCGGGACCATGCAGAGCATGTCTGCAGCACGGGGTTCGGGGAGGTTTCCGTGTTTCTGTCGTGCTGGTGGACATGCTCGCGGCCATCACAGGTGTCTGTGTGTGCATGCGACAGTCTGGATTTATTTAGGGGATACAGACACATAAACACACACAGACACTCAGTGCAGAGACGGCTGGACCGTCAGGTTCCCGTGTGTGCGTTTGATGACGGCAGTGCTGTGTTGATGTCCAGTGTCTGTCCGGTCCTCCGGTCTCTCTGGCAGGAGCTCCTGTCCCTCACGTCCCCTCCAGCGCTCAGGAGTCCCTGGTTTTGTGTTTTAACTTATGAGACGCGTTCGTGTGTGGTGGCCCCTGGCTGTCATTCACACTTGCCTATCTCTCTTGGCTGGTGGATGTGAGGCTGTGTTTCTCCCAGAACGTCTGTCTGTCCCTCTGTGGCGGCCGATGATATGGCATCAGATCTCACATACTCTGGTCACCCCAAGGGACTGGTGTCAACTGAGGCTCAGGACTGAGACTGTGAAGACAGGCCCGGCGACCAGCGCCACTCCTCGACCACAGAGGGCTTGGCTGACTGGGCGGCAGGCCGAGCTGACCAGTCAGTGGGGAGAGGGCACAGGCCCGGCCAGGGTCCTGTTAGCTTGAACGAGGGTCAACTCCAGGTGCCCACGACACAGGGACGTCTTGGGGACCCAGGAGCCGCGTCTGTCCACCAGGATGCCTCCCCCAAAGTGGAGCCCAATCAGCTTCCTTCTGGCCTTCTCATGTCCCGGTAGCCAGCGGCCTGGTCCATGGCCCACTCCCTCTCCTCCCCAGGGGGCAGGCCACGTGGAAAGGACACTGGGCATGTTCTTGGGAGCCGTGGGGGAACCTTGGCAGTTCCTGAGTGCACCCAAGCCCGAGGGGATCACGAGGTGTCCCCAGTGTCCCGGGAAGAGCCCCTGGGCATGTTGCAGATGCACCCTGCCAGGCCTACCACCCCGGCCTCCAGCCCACCATCCTGGTGCCGCTCTGGGTGCCCTCTGCTGTCCGCCGAGCCACGTGGTCCGACTGGCTGACTGCTGGGGGGCAGGGGGTGCTGTAATGCTATCCTGGAACCTTGCTCCACAGGGAAACCGAAGCTGCTCCCCTCCCGGTGCCCTCTCTCCCCAGCGCCGACCTGCAGGGTGCCCGGGCCCCACCTCCACCCGCAGCCCCTGTACAGCTCTCCCTTTTGAAGGCTCACTAGCCTCTAGGCTTGACTGCAGCTCCACAAGCCCCCAGACTCCTCAGAGTGGCAGGCCAGGCCCCGTGGACCCTGCCCCGCCTCTCCCGTGCCCACCTGATCCCACCCACACCGTCCAAACCCAGCCATAGCTGCTCAGGTGGGCCCTTTCCACGCCCCCCATCCTGATCCCCACCACGTTCACACGGCCAACCTTACCCACCCTCAGGCCCTGGGCAAGGCTCACCGCCCCTCCTCCCTGTCCCCACGATCCCAACCTGTCCTGAATCTCCCTTCCCCAGCAACACATGGGCCTGTGACCCTTCTTTGAGGTGACCCAGGAGGGGCAGTGTCCACTGAGTGGTGCAGCCGTGTGGGAGGCCCCGGTGTGTGTGTGATGAGCCCAGTGTCCGGGTGGCCCAGGCTTTTGCTTGGCTGCCCTGAGCAGAGCCTGCTGGCTGAGCCCTCTGAGCGAGGGCCGGTCCCGGCTTGCAGAGGGAGCGGGGCTGTCCTGGAGCCTGCATCCTTAGGCAGGAAGACTCGGGACCCCCTTTCTCTGAGACTTATTCAGCCACGGTGCCTGCCCCCTCTGAGACCATGGTAGGACCCCCGGTTCTGGGATGGCCATTCCCTGCTCCTCAGGAACGTCAGGGATCCCCCAAACTGCCCATGTGGCTCCACACAGCCCCCCACAAGCTCGCTGACCCATCTGTGTGCTCCTTGGCATGTGCTCAGCCAGCTGGGCAGCAGCCCATGGACGCTTCCCTTCAAAACGCAAGGGCTGAGCTTTCCGCAGCACTCCTGAAGCCCAGGCGTCGTTGTCTTTTCTTCTAAGTCTCTGCCATTTATTTTTTTTTAATACCTCTCCCACGTCCTCCTAGTCTCCGACATTTCTGAAAATGGTCACTCCCCTCTCCCCTGTCCACCCCCCCGCCCCCGACTGGTGTCGTCTTCAAGCAGGAGGGCGGGCTGGAAGACAGAGACCCTAGGCACGTCCAGCGGGGGCCAGCCCAATGGCCTTCTTGGGGAGCGGCCCCGCCCCAGGACCTGAGCCGAGTCCCGCATCCTGAGACGCAGTCCAGCTCCAACTCTCCCCAATGGGCCTCGCGGCCGGTCCTGCGGGCAGCCCACAGCACTGTCCCTGTCCTTGTCCAGAGCCAGCATCCATGCGCCGCCCCTCTGCGGCCTCCCTAGTCAATGTCCATCTCCTTAAAAAAAAATCATTTCACTGGGGGCTCTCCCAGCTCGTAAAACATCCCATACGTCAATGGCGTCAAGCACGTGTGCACACAGGCTGCCTTCAACGTTTCCAGAACATGCTCTCCTCTTTCTCCCTGCGCCCCCCACCCCGCCTCTGCCCCCGCGAGTCCTTGGTCAGTTGCAGATCACTGTCATTCCTTATCTCACACTGTTGCTGCCTCCCTTCACCCACCTTTCTGCTGTTCGGTCCATTTGGAGTAAGGGGCTAAATAGCCAACCTCGTGATGGGGTCCCCCCTCCCCCTCCCCCTCCCCCTCCCCTCACGGTGTCGCCCAGAGTCCATCTTTCACACGTACATGAAGTGATGGCCATGTCTGGGGTCAGGCACACCGTAGACGCATGTGATGAGTCCACATCTCATGTGTGTGCAGATATGCATGCGTGTGTATACATGCATATACTTCAAAAAGTTCATCCAAGCATTTGATCATCCTTTCCTCCCATCTCCGTACCTGTTTTGCAGCCCTCTCACCTGTACATGTGTACATGTAACATGCATACAGGTTACATGTATGTTACACAGACGCACACACACAGCTCTCTCACGTGTACACGTGTGCACGTATATGACATGCGAGTTACATGTGTGTTATGGGGGTGCAAGTGCACACATAGTCCAGTATCGCTGATTCTAGCCCTCTCCTTTGTACATGCACATTACATGAATGTTACACGGATGCACATGCAGATAGCCTGGTATTGCAGGCTCCGACTCAGCACACAGAGCAGAGAGCTCCTCTGAGACCATGAATCTATGAGCCAGATGGCTGCCTCCTCTTTCTTCTGCAGACCAGCTGGTGGGTTAGAACCAGGGACCTTGGGGTTAGAAGTCCAACCTTTGCCTACAGGGACCCCGAGGGTCCGTTTGTGAGGCGGCGTCAATGCTGTGGGGAGCCCGTGTCTTCTGGTTCCGTCTTGTGAAGCGTGTGTGGATGCGCCCAGGCCAAGGGCTGGCTGGCCATGGTGGTTTCTTCATGGGAGTGTGGACACCTCCTGCTTCCTTAAGCCCATCCCACGACCCCACCACCACCCCAGCAGCAGCACTTCACCATGATGTCCACCCGAGGCGGTCACCTCCTCCAAGACAGCCCACGCAGGGCACACAGAAGGCACCTTGAAGACTCCTGTCCTGGGACACGTGTCCTCGGGCAGGCTGTCTGCGGCCGTGGGGACAGTCTCTCTCCCGTGGGTGCACTGCCCGGCACCGTCAGCGGAGAGCAGCCCCCAGACATCCCGAGCTGCACCCCCTCTCCGAGTTCTCCATGGCAGAGAAAGCCCCTTGTCCCGCAGACATGGCCATGTGCCCTCTCAGCCCATGGCCACCACGGCGCCCACAGCTCCCCTGGGCCCTCTGTCTCCATCTCTCCCCTCAAGGCCGGGGGTGGGGTGGGGTGGGGTGAGTCGGCGCGGACTCCATGACACCGAGCGTGGTTTGGTTTCCGTTCTCAAATGCACCCCTCACCGGCATCCAGCCGATCTGACTTGAGACGCTGAGGGACTGAGCACCCCCCCACACTCAGCCCCTCTGGAGGCTTTCCATGGAGCAGATCCCAACAAGGGGAGGGGCCAGGCTCCTTCTCTCCTAGAGGGGGGGGGGCGCTTTGAGCCACATACCTCCCAGGGGTGGTCTGCTGAGTGCTTCACGGCGGTGCCACCAGGGCTCAGGTGATGGGGGGGGGACAGACGGACGTCCAGATCCACCACAGACCCCCCACACACTGTGGGCCCCACGCCTGCCGCCCAGGACCAGCCACACCACCTCAGGGAGGCTGCAGTGTCCTCCTGTCCCCGAGAAGAGCGTTGTCGTCCTCCTCGTCCCAGGTCCTACTGCCGTGTCTGGTCAAAACCGGGCCTGAGCCCAGTGGATGCAGGCCCTGCTTCATCCCTCCCTGGCCACGAAGCTCCCAGCATCCTCCTGTCCATGCGGTAGTTGGCGTGGGGTACTGGCCTCCCCAGTCGAGCAGGTCCAAGGCTGTGTAACTGGGGGGTGAGAGGAACGGAGGCAGCAGGCCTCGCCTCCGGGCGGCCACGGGAGCCAGGTCCACGCAGAGAAGGAGCGAATGTGTTTCCAGCCAAGGCTTGTACACACTCTGGGGGCGCCAGTCCCCCCCCCACGGGTGACCACGTGCAGTGTCACAGGACGGGCTGCCCACGGGTGGACGGGTGTCAGGGAGGCACGCGTGGAGAGAGAGGGGCGGGCTCCGGAATCAGGAGGGCAGCCTGACCGTGGTCATCCCTGGGTGGCCTTGACCTGAGGGGTCCCTGGGCTCTGCTGCAGAGAACCACCCATTAGCCTCACCAGAAGGGGTGGGCGCTACTTCGGGTGGGACTATATAGGGCAGCGGTTCTCAGTCTCTGGATCGTGGCCCCTTTGGGGGCTGAACAACCCTTTCACAGGGGCCGCTCAATTCATAACGGTGGCAAAATGACCGCTGTGAAGTAGCGATGAAGATAACTTTATGGTTGGGGCGGGGGTACCCACCCCATGAGGACTGTAGGAGAGGCCTGAGGGAGGTTCAGAACCACAGCTCGAGAGGCTGGTAACCTTCAGGCAGATGACTTCCAAGCGTGCAGTCCGGGACCAGGTGTTTGCAAGCAGCCCCTACGATGGGGCTGTGTCTGTCTCCCACAGGCTAAGCAGAGCATCCCAAGCCCTCTCCACCCGCCCCACTGTCTCTAACACCCATCCTCCCGGGTGGCCTGGTGACTCTGGGCTCTGCCCTGGTCAAGGCCATCTGTCCAGAGTCGAAAACACCTTGTCCTCTGTGCTGGCTTGCCTTCCCCTTTAGTGGACAGGGGTTGGTCCACCCACAGCAGGGACAGGAAGTCAGGGGCAGGTGTCTGCTTCAGGGGTTGCTGTGGGCCGGAGGCAGGGGTAGGTGGGCTCTCTCGGCACCTCTCCCCACGTGGCTTCCTGACCTCCAGGGTGGTCCTTGGCCAGTTGGCGGCCCTGGCGCCACCCCTCACCCGGGAAAGAAGAGGCTCAGTCCTGTCCCCCAGCCAGAGGACCCTGCTGGAGCTTTGAGTAAAAGCGGTCGTGGTCAAGTTCAAGACTGTGTCAACACTGGACACCCCCAGTTCCAATTATCCAATTAACTCAGTTAGTGCCGACAGCGCCATCCATGGCTTCCGAGTCCTCCGTCCGGCTGGTTTCCCTTCCTGGCAAGGGCAGTCGGCTGTGTCCTGAGGGCCAGAGGGTGACTTCCAGCGGCCCTCACGGTCTCCGCCTGTCCCCTCTGCCTCAGATCTGGGGATACCAAACTCCCTGCACAGGCCTCGGAGAGGCCCCGGGCCTCCAAGGATGGGGATGTCCTGGGAGCAGCCAGCTTCCTCCCCCCGCCCCAGGATTGACGACGTGGCCCTGTCCTCCCTCAGTCTCTGGCCTGCACCAGGCTGGGCTCTGCCGGACAGCGCACCTGCCTCATTGAGGGGGTGGGTGCAGACCCGGATGCGTCTCTCAGGGCTCCCCTCGGCTGCTTCACCTCGGCCGGAGTCCACCTCAGACCACCCCAACACACACCTCGGAGGGACACGAACCAGGCTGGTCTCCTCCAGCGTGTGAGAGGAGGATGCTGGGAAGAATGCTGACCGTCCGTTGACTGCTGGGGGAAGACGCACCTGTCTGGAAGACGTACAGCAGCAGGCTCCTGGGAAGCCGGGCTGGAGAGACCTCGTCTCAACCCTCTGGACACTGGTCAGGAGAGACCAGTCCTTGGGCAGGGCACCCTGCTCGGGAAAGCAGAGACAGCGGCTGACCCTGGACAAAACAGGGGAGGCTGGCGCCCCGTGGGGCGGAGTTCCATCCATTGCGGGGGGGCGGTCACTGTGAGTTCAAGTTCACACAGTGACTCCTCACGGTAGCCTCGAACTCAAGCTTGATGCCGACGGCGACGCACAGTGACCGAGGACAGCCTGGGGCTGCCCCTGGGGGCCCCCAGACACTGACCCTCGACGGAGTGAAACCTCCTCCCGCTTCCTCCTGGGGAGCAGATGGTGAGTCCTCAGCGCAGAATCCGCTCTGCCTCCAGGCCTCTTTCCTTAGGCCACGGCTCTCGGGAGAGGCCCTGCTCTGATGCACCGCTCAAGGAAACACCGCCCGCTCCGGCCTCCGCCATCAGAGCGTGTTTAACCATGTCAGT
>PVJH01050050.1:0-10029 GCA_004026705.1 Nesogale talazaci | reverse complement strand
AACCCAAGCCCCCCAACCATCAACCCATCAACCCCCAATCCACCAACCCATCAACCCCCAACCCTCTAATCAACGACCCACTTGGCCATCGTACATTAAGGAATTAAGACATGCCTTGTCTTAACTATAACCTCATAATCACCCCCATCCCCGCAGTTCCTATTCTCAGCCTCATTTTGCTGAAGAGGAGAATGAGACACGATGGGATTGTTGGACTAGGATAGAAACACGTCACCAGGAAGTGAGGTGAGTCGTGAGATAGACCCCCAATAAAGACTGGTAGAAACAGCCCCTAGGGTTTCTGACCTGTCATGTTTACAGAAGCAGAGTACCACACATTCCCCCCTGGAACAGTTCACGGGCTGCCTGAAGGCTTAACCCGCTGTGTCACGGGTAGTGCGGGAGGTCCGCTGCACAAACCCAGTAAGCACGAATGTTCACTGCTGCTGGCTTCATATGACTTATGACCTTACTTATTTTCTACCTGACTTTCATCATGTAACTCTGTACTCATTCTTAATGACGGTGACTGAGAAAGCCAGCCTCACTGCCGCAGAGCACGTCTGGCTCCCATTGTCTGTTCTGACCCACGTGACCTGCCCACCGTCCTCCCAATGTCCCTGTGCCCCATCCCCTGGGGACAGCCACTGTGTCCATCCGCCATATGAGGACGCTCTGCTGTCCGCTGTCCCGGTCTCTCTGGACAGCATGTCCGAAGTATGTGAGAGAGTCTGGACCTCTTTGTCTCTGAGGGATACTCTGGCCATACTTCTTCCAAGACAGAGCTGCTTGTCTTTTTGGTAGTTCATGGACCTGTCAGTATTCTCCTCCCGCGGCGCCATTCCAATGTGTTGATTTCTCTGCCATCGTCTTTCTTTGTCCTGCTCACACAGGCATGGGGGTGGTGGGGGGGCAGGCACGGAACAGGCCATGACTTGAGTCAGGCACATCCTGTCCTCAAAGGAGACCATAAAGAGCCCCCATGTAGCAGATTGACCCAATGTGACACATCCTTTGATCTGATGACGGCTGCTTCCGGGACCATTGATTGTAGACCCAAGGAAGACAACTTCCATGTGTTTGCTCCATTAATCATGATGTTATCTGTGGGTTCAGCTGTGAGAGTTTTGGTCTTCTTAGCATGGAGTTGTAATGCATATCGAAGGCTGGCTTCTTGATCTTCATCACAAAATGCTTCCATTCCTTCTCTTGGGTCATCTGTTTTTTGAAGATTGTCAATAAGCCTTCCTTCAATCCTGATGCCAAATTCTCCTTTACACAGTTCTGTTCCTCTGACTGCAGATTGAATAAGTTTGCTGAAAGGACACAACCCTCACTCACCTTCCCTGGTTTTAAACTACGAAGCACTCCCCACTGGTTGTGTTTGTACAAGTGCCTCTTGATCCAGGTATGAGTTCTGCATGAGCACAGTGAAGTGTTCTGAAATTCCCGGAGACCCTGTAAGATAGCACAATGACTCTTGATAAGAGCAGAAAGCCCAGCTTTCTCCCCCAGAACAACTGGTGCTTCCAGACTCTTGACCTTACGTTTCCAAGTCCAGCCTGCAACACGCTATGTATGTTAGACAGGGTTCTCTAGAGAAACAAAACCAGGACACTGATACTTTTATACATACTTCAGTAGATGTATAGATAGATAACATAAATAAATAGTAATGAATCTATAAAGCAGTATGAATGGCTCGGTGGAACTCACTTGCATGAGACAGCTAGTACACTGGCAGTTCTTCGAGTCTTGAGGACCGTCAGCTAGTCCTCTGTAGAACAATTCAGGCCAACTGGTCACAGGCAGCGAACAGCAAGGCAGGTCACCAACAGTCAACCAGAATGACTGTGTCCGATAGTCCCTGGCTCAAGAGATGTGCATTCCGGTAGCATTGTGAAGCAGGGCTTGAAAGAACCTCAACTCACAGTGACACAGTCCATGGGTTAGGTGTCCCACAGATAAGTGTAGCTTGCAAAACAAGTCACAGGACAAGCAAGGCAGCTGCACACTGGTCCAGTCATCAAAGAGCTGGAGGCATCTCTCCACCCTTCAATTAATCCCACATATGTTCATTGGTCATGCATAATCATCCCTAACTATCTCACTGTGCCACCAGGGATATGTGTTGGGTGCATTTCATTATTTTCTGGGAACCTGCTTTATACACGTGGTCTCCTTTAATTTGATGGGCAGAATGCTTCCAGCTACGTTGAACAAGATGAGAGGCATTCACGGATAAGCCCCTCTTCATGAAATCATTGACTAGAGTCTGTATTCGGTGCTTGAGAAATGACGGTTGGGTCAAATGATATGTTTATGGTCGCACCTTTTGTTAAGGATTGCCAAGTATTCTAGATGTGTTCTTATGACTGGAATCTCTATGAGGGGGCTTCAGGAGTTCATGGGGAAATCCCGTGACCTTCTCATTCCATTTTCCAGTTAACTCTGTGAAGCCCCTGAAGTTCATATTCCTAAGAGAGATGTCTTTCTGGAACAAGGGGTGATGGATAAGAGTTTGTTTGGACACCTCTCTCAACACTTGGGACTCCTGATCCACCCCCCCATCCCCCTTCTTTGTTTCTTTAATAAGTTGAGAATGGTTGTTACTGAGAAATTCACTAGGTGGAGAGTCTAGCACACAGACCAGTCATGCATAACTCAGTCATTTATCACCTGTTGAGGTTAAGTCAACAAGTACTGGTACCATGATCATAGGGGTCACATTGGACAGTTATTTTTTTTCTCCTTGTAACTTGCACAAGGGCAGGCTTTCCTTCTCTCTTGCCTTTCCCTGAAGATGTCTGTGTCTTTGATTTTCCATTCCAACAAAGGAGGCTTTGGTCTCCTTGTAAATGTTGAGTTTGAGAAAACAAAAGAAATCGGAAGAGGCAGGGTTGTAGGGCAGATGAGGTAAGGTTTTCCCAACCACATCCTTGCAGGGCAGCCTTTGCTACCCTCGAGAAATGAGCAGCCCCTCCCTTTGCATGATGTGGGGGGGAGGTCCTCAGGGAAACTTTCTGGGCCTCTTTCTCTCACAGCTCAAACCCACCAGCTTCTCCATGGGAGCAAGCTGACTCTGCTCGGTAAGGTTGCCAGCTTTGGAACCCTGAGTCGGCGTTCCATTCTGTCCTGCACCGTCACCGTGAGTCAGAGTGGACGCCGTGTGGAGAGAGGAGAATCCCGACTCCCATAAAGAGCAGCCGTCTTGGGAACCCCCAGGACCTTTCTACCCTGTCCTCCTGGGTGACTGTAAGTCACAATTGGCTCCACATCAGCGCGTCGTTGTTTTTGTTGGTCTGGATTTGAGAAATCCGTCTCTTCTTTCTGCTAGCTTTGGCCCCTTTGCTCCAACAGTCTGCCTCCCAGACCTCCTTTACTGGAGCGTTCTCCTGGAAATACCATGTCAGTGCTTCTCCCAAGACTGCCGTGTATCACTCCGGCTGTGGTCCAGCCCTGAATGCTCCTGATTCCTGCCAGCCCTCCCCCCCTCCCCCCCCCCCGCCCCCCGGACGCCTCCGCCCACAGGGCTCAACCTTTGCTCTCCCTTTCACTTGCTCTGGCCAGCAAGCGCGTTAGGTTGATGCCAGTTCTTGGAACAGTGCGGACCCCACTGAAGCCCTCCTGTGCGTGTTTGGATGAATGCCTGCTCTTTGGATCTGGGGACAAAGACCTCAATATCTAGTTGGGCTCAAACTTGTTCTAATATATTTTATCCCTCTAGATGTTCACCGGCTTGACGTACCGATGCATCACGTGGTACATCAAACCCTTCTCTGATCAAACCTCTGACACGTCCCCTTACTGATCCGGACAGCGTTTGCCCTGTGCCTTTTGACACGCTTTGGTGCCCAAGTGGGCTATGTGGGGGCTGCTAGCCTCAGGATCAGCAGTTTGGGGGGTGGGGGGAGAGGGGAGGCCACCTGCTTCGGTGACAGCTCCCAGGCTCAGAAACCCACCGGGGCAGCTCCGTTCCGTCCTGCAGTGTCACGGTGAGTGAGCGTCCACTGGACGGCAGGGGGAGTTGAGCTATTTTTACCTCAAGTGCTGAGTGATGAATCTTTTCAGATGGATGGCACTTTCTTGTAAAGCATCTGATCACCTTTTAGTACTCCCTGTGTTTCTGGGATTTTTTTGCCTTGAATCCTTTCCTCATTTAACATTTAACAAAGGTGTCACAACTTCCTCTGGTTGGTGTTTGTTGAGTCTAATGTTTCCATGTGTTACCCCTATGCTTTCGGTATCATTTATATTTCATGGACGATTCTGAACCCAGGCTAGATGCGTTTTTTTTTTCAGGCTGGATGTTTTAAAAATCCCAATATGAGGGCACTCAACGCAATGTCAAGTCAAGTCATACGTACCTGACTACAGACTCTTAAAAGATGCCGGGCCGACATTTCCAGACGTAGCTATTAGTGCTAGCATCACCCTGTGTTTTATATCCTCAAGCTTGATCATTATTCAATTCTCCAGATTTTCTGACCGCTGCAAGCTATCGTGTGGGCTTGCTTTTAAACACTTCTCCCTGCCCCCACTAACTAGAGAGGGACTTTCAAATCTGCCTTGGATTTGACTGAAATGCTCGGATTCTGGAAGACCTTGAGTCTCCGCTCTTTCAATCTTGCCCTGTTGGTTCTCTCTCTGTCCTCACGGAGTCCTGGGTCAGCTCATTCTCCACGTCCATTAACTTCTCATTGTTTTCAGAGCATGCTGCTGACATTTCAACGTGCTGGGCAATTTCTGCAGACCTGATTTCCAGTGTATTAATTCTTTCCTCAGAGGGGTTGTGTGAGCTTTAAGAGTGTGTGTGTGTGGGGGGGGAGGGTGTCTCTCTCCCTTTCATCTCTGCCCCTCACTTCTCCTGAACTCCACAGCTGCAATTGCGTATCTATCTACAGAGATGCCTGTGAGTAACTATTTTAGTGCTGCAGCTAGCAGTGCCAACAGATGTGGTATCCTGCAGTATCCTGCAAACCCACAGGCCTTGCAGGAACTCTGTGAGGAAAGGAATGGTGTCAGTGTGATGACCTGAAGCTTACTACGGGCTAGATGACTTCTGTGGCCATGAAGTAATGACTGGATGCTTGTTGGGGCCACAGTCATTTCCTTAGAAACAGGAAGGTGCTGGTCTTGCAGTGAAAGGCTTTAAACTCATAGCACCGGCTGGTAGATCAAAGTTTCCCCTTCATGTACATGAGAAAACAGGGGTGCCCAGTCATGGCAGCAGGCAACCTGGTCTCCTCAGAGTCACATTCGAGTGTCCAGAAGGAGAGAAGCCACTGACTGCTACCCAGCTCGGCAGAGAATAAGGGCTGTGGACATGTACTTCTGGAAGGGCAGTGAGGAGGCACAGCGGTGAGAAGGAAGGACAGGGCTGGCAGAGGAGAGACCAGGGGTCACCGCAGACCAGCAAGTGTCAAGACTGATGATAGCATGGGCCTTCAGTTGACCTGGGGCTCAGTGGCCACTAAGAGTTTGACTGTCTTCCAAGAGTAGGCAAGCCAGATACCACACAGCAAGTCACCGTGTGGCTTGTCAGCAGGAAGAAGGCAGAGAGAGAGTGAGAGAGAGAGAGAGGAAGTTCCCAGAAGCATCACGAGAAGGCCACGCCCACAGGGAGGCATCATCAGGCTGCGACTTGATTGACAGACTAGACTCCACCCCTCCACTCATTGGTCAAGTCGACATGGCCTTGTGTAGCATTGTTTCCCTTTCCAGAGGATGAATGGTGCCTACTGGAGCCAGAGCACTGGCCTTTGCAGAGGGTCACAGGATCCGGATAAACCTCCTCTCACCGCTCAAGCCTTCCCTACTCACACGGGCACTTTGCATTACTGGCCTGACAATGAGCCTGGAAGTGGCTCCCTCTCTGTGCTGAAAGCGCACTTAGCCTCTCTCCAGTGACGCCAAGCTCATGCCTCGTTCTGACCCATTATCAGAAATCAAAGACACGCTTACGCGGCCGAGGAACGGAGGGAGCTCTGAAAGGTTGCTCTTCAGCTCGGTCGCAGCTGAGGAGGCGAAACCAAATGGGAGGCCAGTTTGTCAGATGTGGGTGAACTGGAGTTGTCGGCGGGATGAGAACAAACGTGGAGTGGGACCCTGCTAGAATATTGACCCTTTCCTTAGAAAACAAGGGCAGTCTGCTCGTGACACTGCAGCCGAATCTGTGCACTGGCGGAGTCGGAAATATCGGCATCCCACCCAGCTCCAAAATGGGCCCACGGCACAGATTCCAGGGGGTGTCGCTCTCCGTGGTGCTGACAGGAGTCCACACTCAGACGCCAGACTTCCCAAAGGGCTCTCTGTGCCTCTTCCAAGTCTCCCATCCTGGGGTCTGTGGCCTGTAATTTTCGCAGCCCCAGCTGTCACTTTTCCTCACTCCAATTGTGAAGATTCGGATCGTTTGCAACTTTGCAGCTTTGTTCATGATGGAGAGGATTCAGATTTTTCACAGATGCAGAGAAGCATTGCGTAAGCCCTGAGTGTCCAAGCTAGGAGCCCCCATGGCCTGGTGGGTCGGAGTTTGAAACCACCGCTCTGAGGGACGTGGACATGGTTCTGCTCCCATAAAAATGCAGAGTCTCAGACCCCCCCCCACCCCCACCCCGGGGCAGTTCAAAGCTCTCCTGTGGGCTCACTCTGAGTTGACATCAGTTGGGGGGCAGGGGGCTTGGTTTTTGTTTTGTTTTGTTCTTAAATGGCTAAGATCAATGGAGTCTATATTTCTCAATGCCTCTTGCCCAGGAAGAGTAAGGAATAAATATAATTTCCTGCCCAAGGACATCAATAATTCAGCCAGTGATTTTTTTTCATACGTTAAAAGCATCCATTTAACAACCCTGCATTATTTTCAAGCCACTTGGAACCAGATATGTATTCCTTTTGAATACGAAGTGACAGAGTGATGGGCTCCCACCTAGAGGCCGTGGGGGTTCTCTGCTTGGCACAAAGAACGGTGGAGTAGCTGGGGCGTGGGCAGCACCGAGCACACCGATTCTTAGGTGGGGCCTCAGAGCATGATCAGAGCCCACCACAAGGAAAGGGTGGGCACGAGCTGGTCCAAGCAGAGGGACTAGCAAGTGCCAGGGGCCCGAGGCGGCACAGAGGCATTTCGGCCAGCTCGAGGAACTGAAGAGATAGAGATCAATCATTTAGAACGTGGTTGCGGATTGGATCCTGTCTACCAAAACGTGTGTTAAATTTTTAACCCCGATACCTATGTCTACAATTCCATCTGAGAATAGGGTTTTTCTTGGCTATCTTAAAGATGCCCTTGGGCTGTGAACCTCAAGGTCAGCAGTTTGAAACCACTGACGGCTCCACGAGAAGAAGATGAGGCTTCCTATTTCCGTGAAGAGTTACGGACTCGGACCCAACTCACAGGAACAGCTCTACCCTGTAGAGCTACCCTGTACAGCTCTATCCTGTAGGCCTGTTGAGATGGAGCCGGTTCAGACGGCTTGAGCTTGGTTTTATTTGGTTTATCTACGTGCAGGGTGGGTGATAGGCAGGTTTATTGTGACGGCCTGGCCAATAGGAATATGTGGGACCAACCAGGTCACAGCTGGCTGGATTGGAGGGCAAAGAGACGAAGGGCCCAGCAAGCCCCGGCCCTCTCTCTCTTGCTCTCTGGGTATGGTACCCTATGTGGCTGCTTGAGCTCTTTCTCTGCCTCAGCCTGCGGGCTGCACTACCTGTGGGACGGCCAACCCGTGGATCAGGTGACTAGGGCTTGAGGCTCCTTCGAGACCTGCTTCGTCACGCTGCGGGTGTGTGCATCGCTTGAGCTTCAGACCGGTGGCTCCTGCCCCTTGCGTCCGTTTGCTTGAGTCCCAGATCTCATCTGGGCTGCGTTGCGAAGCTCCTGAGCTGCTGACTGTGGGTGACTTGCCCTGCTGTCTGCTGCCTGGCGGAGGACTCTGCCTGTTATTGCCCCAGGGAAGACTCGGCTGCCTGCTTCCTCGACCTTGGACTCAGCAGCCCTCATGAGTTGAAGGACTTGCAGTCTGTGAACTTTTCCAGCAAAGTGAGCCCTCTGTACTGCTGTGTGGACTAAGTAGCTGCTATATATCTGTATGCTGTGTGTATATACATATGTGTGTGTCCTGACTTTGTTTCTCCAGAGAACCCTGCTTGACACAGTTTGTGTCTCAAACCTAATGCAATACAAACCGAGCAGGCCAGACACAGAGAGGAGCAGGTACAAAGAGTGGAAAGACAGACGTCACTCAGAGACCTCTAAGACTCTGAGGAATGTCTGGACTTCAGAACTGATGGGAGGACCTCAGGGAGGGCCTTCCCCTGGAGCTGATGCTCCACCTTGTGACTGCCTGACTCCTAGTCTATGAGAAGATACGCTTCTGTGCTTCCACACCACCCACGGTGGCCACCGTGCTGTAGCAGCGAGGGCACACTGGCACAGAAAAGGCTACCCTCTCTGTGCCAGGTCTCAGTGCAGAGAGGAGCATGGAAGCTATGCCCATTGGACTCTTGGGCCACCCAGGGCACCGACACCCCGCAGACAGAGACCCTCTGCAAGCGGAGGTGCTTGGCTGCCTGGGGTCTCCCCTCTTATTGATTGAAGGGTTGCAAGGCTGCTGTGTGGATCTTGAAGCCATGGATCCTGCTGGTTTGGGGCTGCAGCCCATCATGAGTGGCACAGGTGAAGATGGCAACTGTTTTCTCATGTGCATTTTGCTGCAATTCAACGGAGACACAAATATACTCTTTTGTGTTTCTGTGTTCAGGAGGCCGAGTCTGAGCAGGGTCTCTCCGGGCTTCAAGCAGGCATGTCCAAGGGCTTTGCTCCTTCTGGAGACCTCGGGCGAGGGCCTGTCTCCATGGACTCCTGGTGTGGGAGGCTGCCTGCATCCCTTGGCTTGGGCCCCTTCCTCCATCTCCCCATGCCATTGCTTCAACTTCTGCTTCCTCACGCCTCCTCTCAATTCAGACCTTCTGACCTCTTCTTTTTTAAAATATATAAATCATTTTATTTGGGGCTCATACAACTCCTATTACGACCAATACATTAGTCAATTGTATGCAGACCACATTTGCACATTTGTTGTTTTCATCATTCTCGAAGCATCCTCCTGCTACATATGCTCTCGGTATCAGTTCCTCACATTTCCCCTCCTCCCTCCTCCCCGTCCCCATGAACCCTTAATAATGTACAAATTGTGATTATTTTATCATATCGTACACTCTCCTATGTGTCCCTTCACCCACTTCCCTGGTACAGATAACAGGGAGAAGGTATATGCAGATTCCTGATTGGTTCCCCCTTTCACCCCTCCCCTTCCCTCCACTCTCTCAGGATCGCCACTCTCACCATTGGTCCTGAGGGGGTTCATCTGTCCTGCATTTCCTGTGTTTCCAGTTCCTATCTGTACCAGTGTACATCCCCTGGTCTAGCCGAATTTGTGAGGTAGAATTGAGATCATGATAGTGGGTGGAGGAAGCATTTAGGAACTAGAAGAAAGTTGCATATTTCATCATTGCTACCCTATGCCTTGACTGGCCTCTTCTAAGGACTCCCATATGTGGCCCAGCAGAAAACCCAGGAGCACCTCCCATTTCCAAGTCCTAAACTTCACCCCACCTCTGAAGCCCCTTCTGCTCTGCAAGGAACTGCATTTCAGGCTCCTGCTATGGGCGACATTTACAAGTCACCCTTGACCTTAAGTGGACGACCTTCTTCCGAAGGAACTTCTTCCGAAGTTTCAAAGGGATGTGCCACGGCAGATGCTCCTTGGTGGTGGAGGGACCCCGGATGAACATGAGCTGTTAGCTGCAGGGCGCACTGGGTGGGTACGGAAGCACTCACAGCTTTCCCCTGTAAGTCCAAGATGTTTTTAAAATAGAATGCTTATGAAAATCAATATTTCCAGCTGTCCCTGAACACAGACATGATCGATAGTCACTGGGGACACTCCAGCGTGGAAACGGTGTGGAGGGCAGGGGAGCCCTGGCTCTTCTCTTTTATGGGGGTGCAAGCCGTCTTGAGGAGGTACCCCCCCC
>PVJH01050049.1:0-10078 GCA_004026705.1 Nesogale talazaci | reverse complement strand
GCCTGGCAGTCTCTGCTTCATCTCACTGGACTAGGTGGCAAAAGGTGTGTCTGAACTTTTTCTACCTGCTCCTGTGTTTTTTGTTTGCAGCTCTGAGGTGCTTCCTCTAAAATTTTCTGCTCATGCTTCCTCTCATCCTGAACAGAGGCCTCTGATTGACCTGCATTTTACTGGCCACAAAGCCAGGCCCCCTCCCACTCCTTGGCTTCCCTGGTGTCTCTCTCTGATCCAAGGTTCCTGTCTGGTGGATGAAAGCCGCCGGCCTGCACCAGGGAACCTTCCCATTTCTGACAGTCCAGGACTCTCCTCTGGGTTCCTACTTCTGAGCGGGATATCCTTGGGGTTCCGGACCATTTCCTGACTGATGGGTGTGGAAGAGGATTGGGGCATTCCCTTCTCTTCTGCCCATAGGTTCTACAGTTTGAGACACCATGGGGATTCCCCTGTCTAAGCTGCCTAAAGACACTCCTTTGGGGTGCTTACTGGCCAGCCTCACCAAGCAGAGTCTGGATCCGGATATCTACCCTGAGCGTCTAGTCTTTTTCTGTAACCAGTGTGGTCACAATACCAATTGGAGAACAGGTGACGCTGGCCAGAGAACAGAACTTTTCATTTTAACCTTCTCTGAGACCTCGACAGTTTTTGTCAGTGAACCCACAGTCAGTAGTCCGTATGTTCTGGCCTCCTTTTCACTTCGCCCCCTCCCATCCCTCTGTTCCTCCTGCCAACCTGTCCAGGTTCTCATGGCTCAGAACCCTATACCCCTGCAGCTTCTCTGCCACCTGCTGCCCCTGTGGGCAGAAGCTCATCAGACCCCCTGGAAGTGCTCTCTCTCCCTCCTTCTCATCTTGCTCCTTACTCCACATCTCCCAAAACACCGCTCACCTCCTCTCAGACCTCCTCCCGAACTCCTCTTTCCCAACCACCTCTGTCTCTTCTAATGCCATCTCCTGTTGCCACCCAGAGCCATTCCTGCCACCCTCTTCTCTGGCCCCTTCTGAGAAGCTGAAGCACTCATCCAGATCCATTCTCTCTTTTCCTTAATAGATCTCTCTCTCGAAAGAAAATGATCTCTTTTCCTTAATAGATATCTCTCTCTCTCGATAGAAAATGATCTAGGTATCTTCTCACAGGACCTTACCACATTTATTAAGGAATTCCGATAACTAATCCAAGCATATGCTCTCACCTGGCAGGACTTGTATGTAGTCTTTGCCTCTCCCCTCGGCCCTAATGATTGGGAGGGTGTTTTCACAGCAGCTCAGCAACATGCAGATCAAGTCCGTTCACCATGCCAGTAGGCCCCCAGGCTTCCCTGAGGCAGGTAACATGTTATACTTGAGGAGATAGACATCTGCAAGGGACATGAGGGCAGGGACCAAGAGACTGCATGACACAGTACTTGGAAGTCATCTCTCACAAAGCAGTAAACTTTGACAAGCAGGGGGAGATCACCCAGCTTCAGGGTGAGAACCTGGCAGCTTTCCTTACGAGCCTAACTGAAGCCTAAGTCAGGCTGGCCCCTCCTTCCCCAGCTGGGACTACTGTATTGACCACTCATTTTATAAAACAGTCGGCGCCGTATGTGAAAAAGAAACTCCGAGAAGCTGAGGAGGGCCCTGAGACCCCTATCGTTACTTGGTAAGCCTGGCATTTAAAGATTTTAAATGCAGCGTCCTATTCCCAAGACCAGTAAAGGGCCAGCTCGCAAGTCAAGTCATAGTGCCACCCTCAGACCAGAAGGAGAGATGAATCAGAAGACTGCTGGAAAGAACAGCTTTCACCACAAGGTGCCAGGACTTTGCTTCAAGTGTAGACAAGATGGGTACTGGGCTAAACCTATCCCGTAGTCCCAACCACCCACTAAGCCTTGCCCAGTGTGCAGCCAAAAGGGCCATGGTTCTGAGCCATGGAAGGCCCATCCTTTCAAACCCCGACCCACCCTTGGCACACTTAAGTCTACCAACCAACAAAGACTGAAAGAGCCTGGACTCCACGACCCCAGTAACCCTCCATGATGCTAAGGTCACAATCAAAGTAGCGGGGAACCAGTCTTGATTCTGGTGGACACGGGGGCTACCTTCTCAGTTCTCCCTACCTTCTCCAGACAAACTTCTCCTATCCCCGTCATGGTTATGGACATAGACAGCAAGCCCTCAAAACCCCTATTAACTTCAACTTTGTTCTTAGACATAGGGGGCTCCCCTCTTTCCCACTCCTTTTTCATAATGCCTTCATGCCCTGCACTGTTATTGGCTTGAGATCTGCTTTCTTAGGTAGGAGTCAGACTTCAGTGGAATTGTCTGCTACCCACCTCTCCTTTCCAAGCTCTCCTTTCCCCGAGCATGCTTATTGTTAATAATTCCTGCCACCAATCCCGTGTACACACCCTCTTCGACTCTGCTGCTGCACTGAGTAAACCTGGAAGTATGGAATACTTCCTGGTCAATCCTTGCTGAGCATCACCAACCTGTTCTTACTTGCCTTAAAAATACCTCCACCTCCCCATGTGGTCCCCAGTCTCCAATTTCACTCACCCATCGTAAAAGCCTAAAAGCTATCATTGGACACCTTCTTGTGAATTGGCTTCTTTTATCTGTTAATTCTCCCTGTAAGACACCTATCTTGCCTTTCAAGAGAGCAGGTGGTTACTATCATTCAGTGCAGGATTTAGCTCTTATCATTGAGGCTAGAGTCCCCATTCACCTCACAGTCCCTAACCCTTACTCCCTTCTGTCCTGTTTTCCCCTAATACTACCCATTTTTCTGTATTCGATATAAAAGGCCCTTTCTTTGAAATTATGTCAGACCCCACATGTCAATACCTGTTTGCCTTCACATGGGAAGATCCAGACACCTGTAGTAGCTCCCCCAAAATCTTTGGGCATTCCCCACAGGGGTACTGAGATTCACTTGGCCAAGCACTGGCAGCAGACTTGTTAAACTGTCCCCTCTCGCATGTACCAAGTACTGCAGTTTGTGGATGATTTGCTATTGTGTAGTCCAGCTGAGGCCAGTTCCCTAGAACATAAGGCCCAGCTTTTAAACTTTTTAGCTTCTAAAAGTTAGTGGGTGTCACATGCCAAGATCCAGCTCCCCTGTTACCTTGCTGAGTCTGACCCTTGCCCCCCAACCACCTGGGAGCTCACAGCCAACCAACACCAGGCATTGGAGGCGCTCCAGGCACCAGAAACTGCTAACTACTCTCCTTCACAGTCTTTGTAGGATTTCTCAGACACTGGATTTTAACTTTTATTTGCTACCTAAAACTCTGTACGAAGCCACTCAGACCACCCCTAAAGGCCCTCAATATTCCCCCTGATTAGTTAAGGCAGCCTTTAGCGAACTCCAAAAAATGCTCCTTCAGTCTCTGTCATCACATTTACCAACGTTAATAAACCTGTCTTCCTCTACACAGATGGAAGGCAAGGTGTAGAAGTCGGAGTCCTGACTCAACCTCTGGAACCCGCCCATTCTCCAGGGGCTTACCTGTCCACGAAGCTAGATATGAGAGTCAGAGACTGGAAGCTATTCCTCCGGGAAATAGCAGCAGTAGTCCCACTTTCTAAAGAAGCTTTCAAAGGACACTGTGGAGGACCCATCCAGATGCTCTCCACTCACAGACGGCAAGACCTTGTATCACACCCACTCCTGTCTTTACTAACCCCCAACCACTTACAAGAAGTTCACAGGAAGTTTGCTTATTGAAAATCCTACCAGATGTCTGCATCAGCCGCCCTCCCTGAACCCGGCAACCCTCCGACTTCACCTCCCAGAATCACTGGGATCTGACCGTTACTCCTGCCCACAGGTAGTTGAGGAGCTGGAGTGACCCTGACCTGAGCTGTCAGATCCACCCCACCCCGATCCAGATCAAACATTATTTATTGATGTCAACTATGTTGTTGACCCACAAGGACAGTGGCAGGCTGTCTGGGCTGTGGTCTCCATGACCGGGTCTGCACCACCTCCCAAAAGGCAGAGCTCATAGCTCTAACTCGACCATGCCATTTGGCTAAAGGGAAAACCATTAATATTTTTATGGACTTTAAATATGCTTTCCTCATCTCCCACTGTCATGCCACTCTTTGGAAGAGAAGGGAATGGCTAACAACAAAGGATCTCCCATCATAAATAGTAAATGAATAGCTAACCTCTCACAGGCCCTTCAACTGCCAGCTAAAGTGACTGTCATTCACTGCCGGGGACACCAGACCGAGAACTCTGTCACACAAGGCAACAGCAAAGCAGACTCTACTGCCAGATCTGCTGAACCAGAGACCCAATACTCTACTTTACCATCCCCAAAGAGCAGCCCTCTTACACACCGTAAGAAGGAGCTGCCCTAACCCAAACGGGAGCAAAGAAAAGCGCTGGGGGTGGATATTTTTTCTTCAGGAAAGAGGGTTACCAACACAGCAAGCTGAGGACCTCATGTACCAAATACATCACTGTGTACACATAGGGACTCGTGCACTGTCCCAGTTCTGGCAACCAGTCTTTTACCACCTCCACACTGCCCAGCTCGTTGAAACTGTCGCTTCCTCTTGGTCCAGGTGCATTCCCTCAATGCTCATGGAGCTCTTAAACCAAACCCCACACACCAACTGCATGGCTACCTGCACAGCCCAGGCAGAGAAACTGACTCCACGCCTATAACTAGACACAAAGCTTATAAGTTTCTTCTCACATTGGTAGAAACTTTAACAGGATGGGTTGAACCTTTTCCAAGTAAAAGAGAGAGACAGCAGACACCGTCATCTTGCTGACCCAAAACATCCCCAGGTTTGGTCTCCCCGGCCTGTTCAGTCTGATGATGGCCGTGTTTGGTGTCCCAAATCACACAACAGGTTTCCTTTGCTTTAGACATCAAGTGGCACTTCCACATCCTGTATAAGTCCCAATCCACAGGAAAAGTTGAAAAAATGAATGGAATGACAAAAAAATCACTTGTCAAAACTGCCCTTTGGACTCCATCACTCATGGGTGGACCTGCTGCCCCTCTCCTTAACGTAAATTTGCACCCCTCTCTGGTTCACTCCTTCTTAAGCCCCTTTGAGTTAATGTATGGAAGGCACTTTCTAATCAACCATAATCTAATCAACCACTATCACTAGCAAATTATTTCCCTTTTCTTTCCCTTTTAAGGAAGTTGCTCCGGGAGCATGCAGACAGGTGTCTGCCCACGCCAGACCCTACTCAACCTGACCTGCCTGCTGTCAGCCACAGAAACTCAGTTCTCCTGAAAGAACAACAACCACAGGCCCTCCAGCCCTAGTGGAGACGACCTTACACCGTAATGTTCCTAAAGCAGTTAAGATACTCAGGGAACCCAACTGTCATCATTTCAGCTGAGTCAAGCAAACATCCCAAGCCATAGTCCTCTATATTCCACCCATGTTATGGGGACCCCTCGCCTTCGCTGTACTAGGGTGCCTCCTGCAAGCGACCCTAAACCAAGGTAAAGTTCCAAAGCCCAGAGTGAAAACATTTGTGTGGGAATTCATTGCCCTGGAAACCTATTGGGCTGATGACGGTGCTCCACAAACACATGTGGCTGAAAGAGGATATTTTGCCCTGGCAGGGTGCTGGTCACAAGTTGTAATCTACTTTCCCCCTGGTACCCTAAAGTCGATAGCTACCGAAGGACCCAGCCCAGCACTGTGCTTCCATTTTGAAAGAGTATTACCAGTGGTGGTCAGACATCTGTGATGGATGTCCGTATGACAAGCAGAGCTAGAATAAGGGAGAAACTCAACAAAAATAGACCAGGGGACTTGTGGAACCTATCACCTTAATATTGCAGACCCCTGAGACGACATATGGCGGTCAGGGGTAGAGGGCAAACTATATCCTTAATGGCACAGCTTCAGGCCCCTAGACACTCTTAATATTCATCAGTGATATGTAAGAATTCTTCCCAAAATCTTTGAAAACTTAGACCAGCTGATACAGGACATCCAGGACAGTGGACAATCCTTAGCCAACCAGCTACTGGCAATGGAATGTTCTGCACAGACAAAACACACTGACAACATTCACCTGGGTGAAAGTAATCCAGGAGGCCGCTACATGCCTTGATGCCGCCAGAGTCATCACCGTCTACCATTTCCCTACAACATCCATTGCTCGCTGCTGTAACCCTGGACCTCCTCTATTCCAACGAACGTGTTAGCGTCTCAGCAACTCACTCTAATGCCCCCTTGCATATTCCTGAAGGAAATTTCGGTGTCACTTATCCTCTGCTATAAGCCACCTCTGGCTTCTGGAAACCCAGCATGTAACTCTACTCTCAATGCCACAGGGACTCTCACAGCCTCCCCAGGAATGTAATTTTGGTGCAAAGCGGCCCTCACTCAATGCATCAATGGTTCTACACCACACCTCTGTCTCCTAGTTACCATAGAACCTCAACTTACCACGTAGACACAAGAAGAGCTCGCATGGCTGTGGAATTTAAAACCTAGTTCTGCTACACAGACCTCAGGACTGACACCTTAGTTTTGCCTCCTCCTCCATTGCAGCAGGAAGGATTTCTAGCAGGTCACTGAGTCACAGCATTCTCCAAACACAAAACATTGACAAAAGACTCAAGCTGGCCATGGACTAGTCCTTGGACTCTCTCACCTCCTTGCAGGGACAGCACACATCCTTGGTACAAGTAACTTTTCAGAACCATCGTGAATTGGATTTGATCATAGCTGAAAAGAGTGGCATGTGCATGCTTTGGGGGGGAAGAGTGATGTGGCTATGTTAATGAGTCTGGGGCGGTCGACCAAGACATGGCTGTTTTCAACAAAATGGCTAATGAAATTAGGAATGGACACCGGGGGAACCCGTCAACTGCATCCTGATTCCAGAAGCCCCTCTTCTTTGGGCTCATGCCAATCTTGTGGGCCTTGCTGATCATTTGCTTCCTGTTACTATTGGCCTTTTTTTCTTTTCAAGTTTCTCCAGAACAGAATAAGGGACATTATCAAATTGACTGCTAACCAGCTTCTTTTAAATCCTTACAGACCCCTACTAAACCCGACCCAGAACACTCCAACCTGTAACCTCTCATCGCCTCCCATGACAGCAGGAAGTCTCTCGATCAGATCACAGCGCCCCTGGTCTCTTAAAGGTTAGAATGTCTGGATGGGACTGGGAAGGCAAGGACTGAGCCTCCCCACCAGACCAAAAGGAAAGCAGACCAGATGGTGCCAGATAAGATGACTGGTATCAGGAAGTGAGGCCAGATGCTCCTGATTCAAAGAAAGCTGCGGGCTGAGCCCCGGTGGCGTAGTGGTTGTGCACGGGACTGTGGCCCACTGGGACGGAGGTTCAATTCCAGCAGTGGGGCTGGGCCTCCTACTCCCACCACCGGAGAGCAGTGATGCCCAAAAAAACTAAAAAAAAAAAAAAAAGAAAGCTGCAAGAAGTCTACACACAATTCTCAGCGACCAGCCCTATCCATAAATGCCTACCATTCCTTACCACCACTTTTTTTTAAAGTCACATGCCCAGCTGCTGGGCGTGACTTCCCTGACCAGTGGGCCTAGATTATGGAACCTTGTCCTGGAATTCCTCCAATAAGGACATTTCTGCTCTCCATTCTCCTATACTTTATGTGGGACCCCATGCCTCAATTTTATCTTTCTATTTGGAGCCGACGCAGGAGAGGTAGGGTGAGGGGCTCTGTGACATCCCATCCTACTTCAGTTGGGAGATAAACCAACCCTCATCTCCTCTTGAACCTCTGGGGTCCACTGGACAGGAGATTTGTGGTCAGTATTCCTCTGTGTATGTTCATTCTGTTTCCTTTGTCTTGTTTGTCCTTCTGGACACTGAAGACCAGCAAATTCACAGGGAAACATAGGGTCCTCGCTTTTTGGGGTGCCACCGAATGGGATTATACTTCCATCCTAGGACTAAGAGAAATAACTGCCTTTCTTCAAAAAGGGTGTGACAATAAGGGGAGATTTTCATGTTCATCTCACCTCATGTGGCCCCCAGTCCTTTTTCTCTGGGTTTCCTTTCACAAAGATTTACTTTGGCAGGAGTGCTGGCACTGGGCCTGGCAGTCTCTGCACCTTCTGACTGGTCTAGGAGACAAAGGGGGTGTCTGAACTTTTTCGACTTGTTTCTGTGTTTTGTGCTTGCAGCCCTGCAGTGCTATCTCAAAATTGTCTGCTCATCCTTCGTCTTACACTGAACAAAGGCCACTGACAGACCTCAATTTTACTGCCACAAAGTCAGGCCCCTCCCACTCCTCAACTTCCCTGGTGTCTCTCTCTGATCCAAGGTCCTTGTCTGGTGGACAAAAGCCATAGACCTGCACAAAGAAACCTTCTCATTCCTGACAGTCCAGGACTCTCCCTTGGGTCCCTAACCCTGCTCAGGATGCCCTTGGAGTTCCCGGACCATTTCCTGAGTGACAGGTGTGCATGGGCACCAAGGGACACCATTCTCTTCTGCCCGTACCCCTGCAGTTTGAGACACCATGGGGAGCTCCTACCTAAGTTCCCCAAAGATGGTTCTTTGGGGTGCTTACTGACCAGCCTCACCAAGCAAAACCTGGATCCAGACATTCACCCTAAGCATCTAGTCTTTTTTTCTGTAGCCAAATGTGGCCACAACATTAATTGGACAACAGATCGTGTTGGCCAGAGAAGAGAACTTTTCATTTTAACCTTCTCTCGGACCTTGACAATTTTTGTCAACGAACCCACAAGTGGTCATAGTCCTGTATGTTCAGGCCTTCTTTTTACTTCGCTCCCACCCCTCCCCCTGTCCCTCCTGCCAACCTAATCAATTTCTCAAGCCTGAGTCACACGTACCTAGGCGGATCAAGTCAGAGGCATCAGCTCCTCCACCATCCACTGCCCCTGTGTAGGCCTAAGCCTATCAGAGTTCCTGGAAGTTCTCTCTAGACCTCCTTTCCATCCTCCCCCTTACTCCACATCTTCCAAACACTATCTACCTCCTCCCCCCACACGTCTTCCCAAACTCCTCTTTTACTACTTCTTCCCAAACTCCAAACTCCTCTTGCAATGCCATCTCCTGTTTCCAGCCACAGCCATTCCCCCCACCCTCTTCTCTGCCCGCTCTGTGAACCTGCGAAAACTGAGGGACCCATCCCGGCCCAGGCTTCCTTTTCTGTAACAGATCTCTCTCAGAGAGAAAAGAATGTACGTGTTTTCTCACAGGACCTTACCACGTTTACTAAGGAATTCCGGTTCCTAACACAAGGTTATGTTCTCACCTGGCACGACTTGTATGGAATGTTAGACTCTGCCCTCGACCCCGATGAGCGAGAGTGTGTTTTCACAGCCACTCAGCAACATGCAGATTGAGTCCATTTACCATGCCAGTAGGCTCCCAGGCTGTCCCCAGGGAATAACCGTGTTGGACTTACCAGGTCGACAGCCCCGAGGGACGTGAATACAGGGCCACTGAGACGGGTTGATACGATGTTTACTAACTGGCTTTCAAGTCATCTCTCACAAAGCAGTCAACTTTGACAAGCTGGGGAAGATCACCCCGCTTCGGGGTGAGAACCCGGCAGCTCTCCTTACAAGCCTAACGGAGGCCTTCAGTCCGTACACTAGAAGAGTCCCTACTTCCCCAGCAGGGGCTACTGCATTAGCCACTCATTTTGGGGGGTCTTTTTGTTTTGGGGGCATCACTGCCCTCTGGTGGTGGGAGTAGGAGGCCCAGCCCTGCTGCTGGATTTGAACCTCCAACCCAGTGGGCCACAGTCCCGCGCACAACCACTACGCCACCGAGGCTCAGCACCTGGCCACTCATTTTATAATGCAGTCAGACCCCGATATTCAACAGAAACTCAAAAAAGCTGAGGATGGCCCCAAGAACCCTACCTGTGACCTGGAAAACAAGGCATTTAGAGATGTTAAACCCCAAGAGGGACAAACAAAAGCAGCACAGGATTCCCAAGACCACCAAAAGGCCAGCTGATAAGCCAAGCCCTAGTGGCCACCCTCGGATCGGCAAGAAGGGATGGGTCAGAAGACTGCTAGAAAAAACAGCTTGTACCACCTACCGCCAGCACCTTGCTTCAAATGTGTCCAGGGAAGGC
>PVJH01050047.1:0-10022 GCA_004026705.1 Nesogale talazaci | reverse complement strand
ACTTTTTTGGGGTTTTTTTGTGTATGTTCTTTTCTTAAATTTTAAAATAATTTTATTGGTGGCTCATACAGCTATTATAACATTCAATACATCATCTGTATCAAGCACATTTACACACGTGTTGCCACATTCATTTCCAAATATTTTCCACTTGAGCCCTTGGTATAAACTCCTCTTTCCCCTCCCCCCACTTTTTTTTGGGGGGGGGGCATCACTGCCCTCAGGTGGTGGGAGTAGGAGGCCCAGCCTTTGCTCCGTGGAGCTGGAATTGAACCTCCATCCCAGCGGGCCGCAGTCCCGCGCACAACCACTACGTCACCGGGGCTCAGCCCTGCCCCCCACTTTTTTAAATGAATCATTTGATTGGGTACTCATGCACCTCCCCTCACGATCCATACATACATCAATTGTATGCAGGCCTCATTTGCACACTTGTTGCCATCATCACTCTCAAAACATCCTCCCACCACTTAGGCCTCCAGTTCCAGTTCCCCATATTTCCCTTCTCCCCTCCCCCCATGAACCTTTAATAATTTACAAATTGCTATTGCTTTTTCATATCTATACTGTCCAATGTATCCCTTCACTCACTTCCCTGTTGGCCATGCCCCAGAGAGGAGGTTATATGTAGATCCCTGAAATTGGTTCCCCCTTTCTACTCCACCATCCCTCCACCCTCCCAGTATGACCACTCCCATCACTATCCTGAGGGAACATCTATCCTAAATTCCCTGTTTCTGACTCCAGTGTACATCCCCTGTTCTAGTAGGACTTGTCTGGTAGGGCCGGGATCATGCTAGTGGGTGAGAGGAAGCATTTGAGAACTAGAGGAAAGATGCATATTTCGTTGTTACTACACTGTACTTTAACTGGCTCATGTCCTCCCTGCAACTCCTCTGCAAGAGGATGTCACTTCACCTATTGATGGGCTTTGGGTCCTCAATCTGTAATCCCCTTCATTTATAGTGATACAATTTTAGTTCTTTGATGTCTGACACTGGATCCCTTCAACACCTCGTGTTCACACAGGCTGGTGTGCTTCTTCCACATAGAAGCCCACATGGAAAAAGCATTTTTAATGGGAAACCGATCACAATGATCAACGTTCAATTCCTCACCTCCAGGGGGATGAACTGAAATGAGTGAAAAGAGACAGTGAACATTGTAAGATATGAAAATAATAATTTATAATTTATCAAGGGTTCACAAGAGAGGGAGAGTGGGGGAGGGAGAAAAGAAGGGGGGAAAAGAAGAGCTGGTATCAAGGGCTCAAGTAGAAAGAAAATGTTCTGAAAATGAAGATGGCAACATATGTACATATGTGCTAGATCCAACTGATGCATGAATTGTTATAAGGGCGGTAAGAGCCCCAAATAAAACGACCTACTTAAATAATAATAAAGCATCACGCACTTTGAAGTACAATCTGTATAGAATCCAACTGTCAAGCGCTGGAAAGATTCAACATGAACCCTAGGGGCAGAGAGTGTACGCAAATAGGAGACGAACAACTCAACCAAGGAGGGCGAGAATGATTGCACAGCTTGAAGTGTGTTGTCAACATCATTAACCTGGACAACATTCTCAATAGTAACAAGACATTTCAGATAAAAATACTAGTTACATATCACCACAAACCCTATAAAACATCTTTACAACATTAAGAGAGGGGTCATATTCTTTTTTTGTTTTTTTTGGGGGGGGGGGCATCACTGCTCTCTGGTGGTGGGAGTAGGAGGCCCAGCCCCACTGCTGGAATTGAACCTCCGTCCCAGTGGGCCGCAGTCCCGCGCACAACCACTACGCCACCGGGGCTCAGCCGGGGTCATATTCTTTTATATGTAAAACAAGATGCAGAAGAAATCAAGTGCTTGGGTAAGAACTTGGACTTTTAGTTCCACTCAGGTAGTTAGCTTCCAATTTACTATATGCAGAGGATATTAATGAAAGAGAAAAGGTAGCGCTGGAATTTAAAAATGCAGGGATACTCTACCCCTAATAAACAACATAAACAAGTTTGTAGAAGCTCTTTTTCCTGTTCTGACTAACAAGTAGAAAGCCAGAGAAGAAATAGAGCATTATTTTCACTAAACCACCTGATCCCATTTCATAATATAGCAAACTTAATTCTACTCACTCAATCAGATCTTTCTTTCTGACAATACCTTAGCTAAGAGGATGCCTAGTTTTTATGTTCTTAATACATGCTTGCAGTGCAGTGCATATGACTTGATATGACCCTTCTAGCTAGTCTGTAATTCTTATCAAATGACTACGTAAGACTAAGCTAATATGAAGTGCCACTGAGTAGCTTGCTAATAGTGTAAATAAGGTATATAACACCTATGTAGGTGGGACCACACAAATGCGATCACTGTGTAGCCTTCTAACAATTAAGAGATGGGTCATATTCTTTTATATGTAAAACAAGATGCAGAAGAAATCAAGTTCTTGGGATAAGAACTTGGACTTTTGGTTCTTCTCAGGTAGCTAGCTTCCAATTTACTCTAGGCAGAGGATGTTAATGAAAGATAAAACTGACCAGAGATTACTCAGTTCTTGCCATCTCAATAGGTTTAAAAATAAGCCACTTCAGGAGCAAAGGCAGGAATCTCATCATCTAGAAAAAAATCAGGAGCGTACGTCCTTTGGACCCAAAGATCCTTGAACCTCCTCAGTCCAAGAGAAAATTTGATGTGAAATCAGAGAAGCAGCAGCAACAAGAACAGGAGAGAAAGGTATAGATTTCCAGGCCCACAGATCAAGAAAGCTGACGGTCTTGAGACAGAGGGCTCAACTGCGAGTGGGCTGCCTCCAGGCACTTATCAAAGGAGCTTGACCTGAGCACCTTTCGGCTGAGGCCTACAGGAGAAGCGTGCCCTTTGGACATTCGTCACCACACTTACAGAGCTATGAAACATTGCCCTACCAGGGTAGAGGTACAGAGGTGGTGTGCCGGAGAGGCTGAGGACCAGAAGGAGAGAGGGGTGTCTGTGGACTAGGCTAACAGGTGACCCTGACCAAAGAACTGTATCCAAAGCAATTCTGAACTGGAAAGTATATCCTGCTAACTTCCAGTTCAAACCTACCAACCATTTCCCAGGAGCAAGATGAAGCAGTCTGCTCCCACAAAAATTTAGAGGCTTGAAAATGAGATGGGGGGCAGTTTTACTATTTTATGTATCAGAGTGTTCTTTAACTTCCCTAAGAAACCTCCTAATTCTACATACTGTCTGTGAGGTGTGTGGGGGTCACTGAAGGGTGTGATGCGGGGGAGAATTCAAGTCAGAATTGGAGGATGGCGGCATGCAGATGTAACTTTTGCCTCCTAAGAAATAAGCCTTGGGCTGATGCTGAGTTTGATTCTTTTTTCCCCATTGTGAAAGAGAATGGGCTATTGCCACCACATCATCTTTACAATGCCACCATAAACACACCGATTAACTTTTTTTTTCCGGGCCTCACTCCCACCTCCAGCAAATCCCAGAGCAAAGAACAATATTATTCAGAACAGAATTTTGTTAAGCCCTTTCAGTGCCTTGCACAAAAGGCAATGGTAAAAGACAAAGTATGATTATGACCCCAGCCCTTTTGCTCAGACACACTGGCCTCTAATCTTTCAACAGCCCTTTTATTCTCATAACAATTACCCCAGAAGTAGCCCCATCTTTAACCTTACCCGCCATCCTCCCCCACTCTCCTCTACAGAAATCCCAGTGGCTTCACAAAAAGTGCCAAGAGACAGCTGCCCACAGATTACTCAGAGCAGTCCAGGAGAAATAAAATCATGCTAGGGCAGGGATGAGGCTGAATGTGAGGGAAGAACACCTGAAAATCGGATGACGGAAGACCAAGTCCCTGAGAAGGAGATCTGTGAATGAGACACAGAAAGCCAATGACCAGCTGTTTGCAGAGCAGGCTGTTTCTCAACTCTCTCTGCCAGGCATACATTTTTGGTACAGTGGTCCTCCTCACACAGCATCTGTTTTTCCCTGCCAACAGTCCGTTTTTGTTACTATTTGAGCACTCTCTTCTTTTACAACTAAGGTTTAAAATCATTGACAATTGCAAAGACCTTATGAAGTGGGGAAAAACTCACATTATTTAAAACTATGGCCGTAAGCAGACCAGTATCTATCTCCTGGTCAAGAGAGAAGAGTGTTCATGTTTCCCTACCTCCAAATGCAAAAAAAAAACCAAAAAACCCTGTCTACTATTCTGAAAATAACCGTATTTCACCCCACTATGATCTACTGGCAAAGAATGAGAAGACAGTTCCAGAAAACCTTCCTAATGAATGAGTTTTTCATCTTTCTGGAAGCCCAGAATTGCCTGGACTTTTTTTTTTTGGGGGGGGGGAGGGAGGGGCTCCCCTTACTTTTATTGGATCACTTTGTAGGAAAACCCCATAACATTTCATTCCAGTTTCCCACCAATTTTTTGAAGACCCCCTGTACATCAGTGTGTTTTATCTCCCCTTGACAAACTCGTCCAATTCTGCTTGCCCCCTAAGAGCTGTTTTCCTATGATGGAAGTTGGAATTTTCGCTTACACATAAGCAAGCACTACCCAGAGATACACAACTGTCCCAGGAAGTTCTGGGTCAGAGTTCCCACACTTTAAAAATATTGTTCTCTATTTTCCAGTGGCTCCCCTTCCCTGCAAAAGCCCTCTTCAGTGTACACACCCACAAGGGATGTGCATCCACTTGCTGTGGCTGTTGCTGCGGCTGCTGCTGCTGCTGCCATCCTTGTGAGGATCTGCTTGAACAACATCACACCCCTTAAAGATGCATGACCTGAGCTGGCCAGTCAGCCCCTTTCCCATGGACTTTTCACGTCCAGACCAAAGGCAGTGGGAATTTTAGTCCTTTTTTTTTTTTTTTTTCCACTTTAGTCTTTTATGATTCTAGAAAATGCACTTGCTTTTCCGGCCTCCATGACTACACGAAGCCAAAACCCTAAGTCCCGCCTATTCCTGACGAAAGGGTGGAGAGAGCCGGGAGCTTTAACCCAGAAGCGCAGGTTGACGCTGCGTCCTTTTTGTTTTTTAAATCCTACTGAGGGCTCGTACACCCATCACAATCAATACATGTATCTACTGTACGCAAAGCACATTTCTATGCACAGCTATCTTTTGGGAAAATCAATTTGTTTCTTCTAAGACAAGATTATCACTTGAAAACAAAGTTAACGGAATTCATTGCTAAATTCAGAAGCAGAGACAATCCAGTGAGTGCTTGTGTCAGCCCTACTTAATCATGACTGGGGTAGCTTCTGCAGGTCACATTTTAGAGGTCACGAGATTCAGCAAAATCAAACTGAGACTGAAAACTAGAGAAGTCCATGGTTTTCTAATTATAAAAAGGCCATTACCTTTGAAGAATTGTTTAATCTTCTTTTGGTTTAATTTTTTCCATCTGTAAAATGTTTTTAATAATTCCAGAGAAGGTATTTGATAAAACTATGAATGCAAAAATTTTTGCAGAAGTAATAAAGCAATGGTACAAAAACCAATGAATTTCAATCAGTGAAAACTCTTGAGCATTGTGTGTGTGTGTGCGCGCACGCTCCTGTAAGTGCACACAGCCCACAATACTATAATTTCTCTAGAAAAATAGAAAGGGCTGAGCCCCGGTGGCGTAGTGGTTGTGTGCAGGACTGCGGCCCACTGGGACGGAGGTTCAATTCCAGCTCCACACGAGCAAAGGCTGGGCCTCCTACTCCCACCACCTGAGGGCAGTGATGCCTAAATAAAAAAATGATAATGAAAGAAAGAAAGAAAGAAAAAGAATAGAAAGTTCAACAGTTTTCTAAACACCATTAGAGCATTTGGCAAATCCTCTGGGGTGCATACATTCCTACTTTGAGGGATTATTACTCGAAAAAGTCAACTAATGATGACAACAACAAAACCTGTCAACGTTGGAGATGAACAGTTATTCTTAGAAAGTAATATAAATCGGGCTGAGCCCCGGTGGCGTAGTGGTTGTGCGCGGGACTGCGGCCCACTGGGATGGAGGTTCAATTCCCGCTCACAGGAGCAAAGGCTGGGCCTCCTACTCCCACCACCAGGGCAGTGATGCCTAAAAAAAAATAAATACATTTTAAAATTTTTTAAAAAAAGAAAGTAATATAAATCTCAACCAAAATGAATAAACAATACCCCTCAACTCTAGGGCAGAAATTTGAGTAATTTCCCAAGTCAAAGTATGCCAGGTGTTATGTTATACCCCAGGTTTCTAATGTAACAGGCACTTTGCAATCTCTTCCATCACCAAAGAATACAATCTTAGAACATGAGTTAAAGAATCACACTTGACCCAGACTCAAAACATCTTCATTATTAATGAACTGCATTAAAAACAATATTCACTATTTTCATTACCTAGACCAACTTCCATATAAAATCTGGCCCAGAGCCAGCCATGCTGAGCTTGGAGGAGCTGATGAGCTCACTGCCCCAGGTAGCTGGGCGTTTAATTAGATTAGTTCTACAGTGCATGTTCTAAAAATAGCCATAACCCCAGCCAAACTGAAGGTTAAGAGTAACCATTGGGGGATGGAGGGTAGGGGTGGTGTCATCTGAATTTCTACATAAGAAATTCGAGTGACTTAGATCTTTCTTATTAAGAATGTGAATTATTAATGAAACAAATGCTTTAAAAATATTTTAACCAAAAACCATACAGTTTTTAATCAAGCAAATGATATCACAGTAAGTAAAAACCAAGCACAGAGGAAACTAATAAACTAGTCACTGGGGTTGAACTGGCTTCTTATCCCAATACTGATTAAAAATCTACCTTAGAAACTATATATAAAAAAAGAAACTACACATTCAGTTCTAGGATAATTGAATACCCAAAGAAGGTTGAGAGAGGATCTTAGGTCATAGCTTATATATAAAAACAAACTCAAAATGGATCATAATAAGCCTGAAAGCAAAAGTTAAAGCAATACAACTTTTGGATAAGAACAGGAAATAATCTTTGTATCCTTTACACTTAGGCAAATATTTCTTTATCACACAATACAAATCATAAAAAAAAGATTAATAAACTGATTCTCCAAATGAAAAATTTCTATCCTCTGAATGATACTGTAAAAAATAAAAAACTACAAATTGGAATAGTTTTAAAACACATTTATGAGAAAGGACAATAACAAAAACAAGAAACTCAAACAATTTTAAAAATGAAAATTTTTTTTAATTAAAAAAAATGGACAAACACTTTGAACAGATATTTCTCTAAAGTTGTATGGGTAGCAACTATCTTGAAAAGATGTTTAATATCATTAGTCATCAGGAAAACAATCAGTTAAATATTTTTTTTAAAGCTTACTTTATCAAGAGACAGAGTTGGTAGAGTTGGCTTTGACTTGATGGCTGTGGGTAACAAGGATGCTAAGAAATTGAAATTCTCAGGGCTGAGCCCCAGTAGGGTAAATGGTTGAAATGGTTGAGTGCAGGACTGCGGCCCGCGGGCTTGGCGGCTCAAATCCAGAGGCAGCTCTAGGAGCACTGGGTAACTCCCACGACCACCAGAGGCAGTGATGCCCACCAAAAAAAAGAAATTGAAATTCTCATATTCTGCTGATAGAAATGCAAAATATAGTACAACTACTCTGGGGAAGGTTTGGCAGTTCTCATAAAGTTATATATAACCATATAACCCAGAAATCTCTCTCATAGGTATTCATGTATGAGGAAAGAAAATAGAAATTCACAACAGCAATCTGTAGGTGAACGTGCTAGTGGCTTAAAGTCAGATGTGTCAAAAGGCTGGAGGCAAATGTTTGCCTCAACTGGGTCACTGATAAACTGACCGTAACTGCTTCTAAAAGGGAACACTAGTCAGCAATTAAAAGGAGCAAATTACTGATTATGTAAAAACACTGAGGTTCTCAAATTTATTATGCTAAATGAAAAGAAGCCAGACTTAAACAGTTACATAACATATAATTCCATTTATAGGACATTTGGGAAAGCTAAGTCTATAGGAATAGAGATCAGCTGTTAAGAGCTATGAGTAGAAGATGAGACTGATGACAACCGGACAACTGAAAACTTTTTTAAATGATGGACATTCTGCTTCATAGCTGTGTTTGTGAGAATTCAAAGGATGAGTCATCTAAAGAAAAAATTTAGGAGTAAACGTCACTGTGTGTAACATATGTAAATTTGATTAATAACTCTGACTTGATAAAATAAATGGGAATAAGGAAATTAAAACACTAAGTGGCAAAACCCCAAAATTCAAAATACTTCATTCTCATGCTGTTGTTATTAATAGAAGTTGGCTACAGTGGGCTCAGTGAACAGGAATCAACATAAGAACAACAGGTATATGTGGTAAATCTCCTACGACAGATGGGAACAAAATGTCAGGTCTTTCTCCTAACTTGAAAACAAATGTTTTTTTGGGTTTTTTTTTTTTTGGGGGGGGGGGGCATCACTGCCCTCTGGTGGTGGAAGTAGGAGGCCCAGCCTTTGCTCCTGTGGAGCTGGAATTGAACCTCCATCCCAGTGTGCCGCAGTCCCACACAAAACCACCGGGGCTCAGCCCAACAAATGTTTTTCAAATAATTTTTGCTAAAGCCAAAGTTAGCCCTGTGGTTTACCAGCAATCACATTAAAGGCAAGATGACTCTTAAACTCATAACTGAGATAAGGTTTTAGAATTTCTTCTAAAACTGAAAGGGAAAGGTAGGAAATACTTTGTTTATTAGTAAGACAGATATTTGAAAGCCATGAAGTGCCTGGTTCCTCTTGAGATGTCCCATACCACTCATAAGTGAACAGCTGTTCAAACCCGAACTTCACCCAAAGTAGAGATTTGCTTTCAATTCTAAGACACACAGTACATCCGGAATCAACCAGTCTTACTTTTTCCCCATCCCAATTTTTGTTTTCAAGCCTAAATGGTTTATTTTTAACTCATTCTCCTTGCTATTTTTCTCTCTAAATACTTCTCCAAATCTTCTTTCCATAGTCACACTACCTGCAACATTGTAATAGTGGGAATGAATTAACCAGAGAACCCTGAACACAGAAATTCAAAGGGTGACTTTTCCTTAAGATACTAAAACTAGGCTGACCCTGATGGTGTAGTGATTGTGTGCAGGACTGCGGCCCACAGGGTTGGCGGTTCAAATGCAGCAGCAGCTCTCCAGGAGCAAGGCTGGGCTTCCTACTCCCACTAGGGCAGTGGTGCCACACACACAAAAAAAGATACTAAAACTAATATAAAGTATAAAAAACATTAAAACAAACAAAAACATTTTTTAGAGGTCATTGCTAAGTGCCCATCAATTCAGGTCCAACTCACAGTGACCCACGTGTAACAGAACAAAACGCTCACAACAATGTTGTTTGAGCCCATTGCTGCAGTCATTGTGTTAATTCGTCTCTTCGAAGGTCTTCCTTTTTTGTTGACCTTCAACTTTACCAAACACACTGTCATTTTCTAGGGTCTAGTTACTCCTGATAATTATGTCCAAAGTCTTGTCATCCTAGGCTCTAAGGAGCATCTGGCTATATTTTTCCAAGACAACTTGTAGCCCTTAATCCTGGGTCACTTTTCTTTTTCATTTTATAATATTCTTTATTTGATTAAAGAATTTACCTTCTTTGTGTACAATGGAATGTGTATTCCCTGGGTATTTTAGAGGGAATTATAAAAAGTCTCACTTTAACTATTACCTGGGTCATTCTTGATTTAAGTACTTTCAGGTGTTAAATATATTGCAGAGTCTTGATGTTAGGATGAACAGGTCACAGAGAACAACGGCGTCAAGACCGGGGAAATTAATTTCTATTCCTGTTGTGCAGAAGAGTTCACAGCACTGAACCCAACTACACAACAGCTCTCTAGCTCTTTTAATGCAAAGTATAAGCCTCTGGCACCACCCAGTGGCTCATCAGTATACACAAGCTAGTCATGCAATTAAACAATACAGGAGCTACAAATATGAACAAGACAGTAAGGATCCTTTTGTAGACAACAACCAAATAGGGGG
>PVJH01050046.1:0-10024 GCA_004026705.1 Nesogale talazaci | reverse complement strand
TTCATAATCTTCTTTCTCCCATGTGTCTAAATTCTATTAATTTCATTTTCTTACTTTTACCTTTGTTTTCATAATAATATTTGTGTAATGCTTTCCAAATTTGCAAAGCATTTTCCCATCCACTCTTTAATTAGAGCCTAACAATTCTTTGAGGATGGTAGAGCAAGAACATTATAATCCCAATGTCACTGATGAGGGGGAAAAAAGTTACTGCACTCCAGAGAGTTTAAGCGATTTATCTTGGGTCAGGTAGCTTACAAGAATTCAAGATTTAGCTTTGAACACAGGTGTTCTGATTTCAAATCCCCTTTGCTTTTTGCTCTTCCACCCCACATGTATTGAATAAGACCCTTCTAACTCCTCTGCATCACTTGCAATCATGGTGATTCCATCCCAGGTGTTTCCCAGTAGAACTCTTCTCTGCAGGCTGTGACCTTTCAATGAAGCCCAGCACCAGGTCTTTCTTCTGAGGAGCCTCTGGATAGGCTGAAACTGCCAGCCTCAGTTTGCACCCGAGCCCTTGCCTGTTTGAGCTACGTGAACCCATTATAGACTCCAGAAGCCAAACTTGCAGTCATGGGGCAGACTCTGACTTATCGTGACCCCGCATAGCTCAGAGTAGCTGTGGCTTTCTGAGACGGCAGCTCCTGGGGAGAGTAGAGAGCCTCATCTTTCTCCCTTGGAGTGGCTGCTGGTTTCGAACTGCTAACCTGGAGACTGGCAGTCCAGAATGTAAGCACGAGGCCACCAGGGCTCCTTACTGACAGATTAGTTCTACATAGTTGGCCTCAAAGGTCAGTTGGATCCATTTCAACCCCGTTGACTTCCTTTTTAGGTCATAGCTAAAATTCATACAAACTCACTCCTCAAAGCCTTGCTTTTTGGCTGTGGTTTTTTTTTTTTTTTTTGCTTTTGTACATTTCTACTTTTCCCTTGGCACAGGACTCTGCTAAGACTAGTCAATCCTCCAGGGGTGAGAGCGCATCCCTGGTTCCTTAGACTAGATTAGTGGCCTGTACAACAGAATAGCACTACCTTCTCCTAAAGGCTTTATGGGAGCAGGCAGTGTCCTCGTCCCCCTAAGGGTCAGAGGTTCTGACCTTGCAATCAGAAGCCCACTGCTTCGCCCTCTGCATCACTAAGACCCCTTAGGACTGTATGATTATTACAACTATGAAAAACAAACCAGATAAGGACACAGTCATGTAATTGCCCTTTTCCCTCTCTGCATCTTCTGCAACTTCTAGAGAGTAAACAGTGGGAGGTTAGCGCTCACTTCCTCCACTTTGGACACTCCAGGATCTAGCATGACACCTGGCACACACTTAAGTGTTCATTAAGTACAGGAGGGCTCCACTTACAACCTGTGCTTATGACTGTCTGGGTTTTATTTTTTTTTTAATTTATCTAACATTTCATTGTTAGTAATGTGAAGGGACTTTGGAAAGTTCATGGAAAAATGGAATGAAAAGATAATGAAATTTGGGCTGAGCCCTGGTGGTATAAATGGTTGAGTGTGTGACTGCGGGCTTGGTGGTTCAAATCCAGCAGCAGCTCTCAGGAGCAGTGCTGGGGAGCTCCCACGACCACCAGAGGACAGTGATGCCCTAAAACAAACAAACAAACAAACAAAAAGATAATGAAATTCTCCCCCAAAGCTTTTTGAAGCCCTCTCATATATACTACACACAATTTTGTAATTTGTTGGTATTATCCTACTCCAATGTTTCATTGCAGATGTTCTTTTGTAGACTTTGCAACACCTGGAAGACAAAGTTTTGGTTTCTAAAGATACTGATCATAAAGGCGATAATAAAACTTAAAAAGGGGTGTTTAATTTCAGTCAGAACAGACTTACAGCGGGAGTCATCAGAACAGACCCTCATCATAAATTGAGGGCTACCTGTACTTCATGAATAAATAACCAGTGATACCAGGAGGCAATAGGTTCTGTGTAGTTCATTAGATGAGCTCTCAAAGGAGGGTTTCCAGGAAGCCTGCCTTGTGAGTGTCTGGGGAAGGTACATCCTGCGTGCTTTGAAAAACAAAACATGTCACCTGCCCTTGCTATGTCATTCCTTCCCAACTGTGACCTTTTGGTAGAAAGGAGAAATAATACACCCTTCATCATCAACAGGAACAGTTCCTTTTTCTTGTTTCCATGGATGATGATTGCACTTCAGGGACAGTGGCCTTCCTCAAGCTGGTCTCATGGTTGAGCCCTGGGGGTGTAGTGGGGTATATGGAACTGTTAACCACGAGACCAGCAGCTGGAACTCCCCAGCCACTGAAGAAAGATGAGACTTTCTGCCTCTGTCAAGGTGAACAGCCTCGTAGACTCAAGGGGACATTTTTTTCCTGTCCTATGGGTTGAGATCGGCTTGATGACCATGAATATGTGTGTTTGTTTTATTCTTTCCTTGTGGATTGCAGAAATGATTAGAAAACAACTGAGCTGCTGGTTTTACTAAAGAAAAAGGATAGTTTATGAAATTATGTATCGCTCCCAAATAAACTTAGAAGTACTGATTTACCAAGTTGTTTAGGAAACAATGGGTACATTAGCATCCATGACACCATGACATCGATGACACATGACATCATATATAAATTCAACAACATCGTATGTAAATCCAACTAGTTACGTGAAGCCACACTGGATGGAGAGAACTGAGAAGAAAAGGTGTTTGTGTATTTAAATTTATTTAGCTGTCCCCAGATACTCTTACTTTCTAATGCAGAGTCTGTGTCTCTACAATTAGGGTTGCATTCTGTTTTGTGTTAGTGAAAAATCCTATTTCCAGATATGCAGTGGAAATCCTATTTCCACCCTTTTGGATCCTGGAGATGCAATGGTTAAGTGCTTAGTGGTCTGAGCTCACCAGCTGGGAGAGAAAAGGCTTGGTAATCTGCTCCCCTAAAGACCGCCATGTAGGACAGCCTATGGACCGTTCCCCAATGTCCCACAGGGTCTGAAGGGACTCAACAGCACACAACAGCAGCAACCTCACCCCATCTAGCAATCTCTGTTGGCACACAGTCTATGTCTACGGAAACAAACCAATCCCAGTGCAACCACGGGGTGAACTGAGAATGGAAAAGGAAAACAGTTGCTGCTAGTTCTCGCTACCTTTTTTTAGGCATCTTAAACAAAACAGTAGCCAGAGGGGTGAGTAGACTGAATACAAAATAGGACTATTGAGTTTTGTATGTGGAATTATTGATTTCTTGATATTTAGAGTTTGGAAGCACTTCCGTCTGTGAAAGCCAAGTTCAAGCATTTGCTTCCCTTTTGCCTTTACCTAGCTTCCCTTGCTTCTATCACTTGAATGCACTTACTGTTTGGGAATGGAAATTGCTTGGACAACAGCCTGATGTGACATCAGAAGTGAGAGGGAAGAAAGTTTCCTTCTGTGAGAAGAGAAAGGGCCTGGCTTCTCACTGAGGGTACATTCTGACTGAGTTTGATAATAAAGCTGAAGACTATTATTTTAGCTGTATGAATGATGCCCACTTTCATTCCAGGACTGGGTTTTGTTCGGGTCCATTCTTTTCAGACAGATGCTCTTGCTTTTCTCGAGTGTGAAGAGAAGCGGCTGGGGCCATTCCTCTCCTACTTAGCTCAGGGTTTTGCTTAGGGTGTGGAAACAGCCCTGGCCTCCCTCCCCTCTGGGGGAGTGAAAGCCATCGAACTTCACTGCACCTCTGCACGAGCCTGGGAAGCTCTGAAACAAGCTTACATGTACGCTATATCAACGTGGTATGCTGGTAAGACAATGGATTTTTCATTCTTGTGGCTTTGGGCTCTAGCATCTAATATTCTATCTGCCCAGGTTTGCGTCTCCCAAAGACTCATCTTTTTTTCCTCATTGATTTGTACGCATGTGAGCAATTCTTCTCGAGCATCGCCTCTTCTTGGCTTAGCACTACCACCCTGATATGCCCACCATCTCCCACGGCTCTGTCTCTACTCCACAGCATTGCTTTTGCTGCCTTGTCTGATTCCTTGATGGACTAAGGGCAACCTGATTTCTAGCAGCATGTCTAGCACATAGTATCAGTAAAAGACTGTTGGCTGAATTGTTGAAGAAATGAGCTAAATTGCGTGAATTTGGATTAGTTGAATAGGACACAAATATATTTGTCTGTGGATTCCTTTATTCCCCACCCCCCCCCCCCAATTAAAAATCCACTAAATCAGTTGTTTCATTAAATTACTTCAGCAGATTTAGAACAAATGGTCTTCTTAGGGACATGGACCTCAATTTAGATGCTCAGAAATCTACACTGTGTGCTCATAGATGCCTTAAAAATATCTCCCCAAGGGATCTACATATAACTTCCTCCCTGGGGTACAGACAACAGGGGAGTGGGTGAAGAGACACATCGGGCAGTGTATGATATGACAAAATAATGATAACTTGTAAGTTATTAAGGGTTCATGAGGGAGGGGGAGGCAGGTGGGAGGGGAAATAGGAGGAGCTGATAACAAAGGCCTAAGTAGAAGGAGGATGTTTTGAGAATGATGATGACAACAAATGTACAAATGTGGTCTGCATATAATGGATGGATGTATTGATGGTGATAAGAGTTGTATGAGCACCCAATAAAATGATTTAAAAAAATATCTCCCTTGTGAGAGGTACTATCATGAGGTAGAATACCCTTGTTGAATGTATTGATCTAGTGAATTGATTTTTATAAGTAGCTTGTAGCAAAAATGGCAGCTCATGTAAATGTAATTCCTTAGGATAATATGAACATTGGGGCACATACAATAAACTGGCCTATGACCTTCAGCTGCTGTCAGAAGGATCAATTTTCTATAAACTGTGAGATTCTTCTAAGCGTGAGCTATTTACACGAGTCTGCATAGAGAAGCACAGATTCCTATAGCTCACTGAAAACACTGATCTGTTACCCTCATTTCCCTTGACTGAAGAGGAACTCACAGGAAATGTTCTTCTCAGTATTCCAAAGAGAAGAGTCGACTCAGAACCTAGTAGTTCTTCCTGAACCAGAACACATCCGCTCATTTTCAGATTATTAGAGATTTGTTATCTGAGTTTAACCAACAGCTTGAAAAAGGAAGTTCTGTCAACAAGGGAGGAGAAGAATATCAGGTACTGTTATGACCATTTGTGTTGGAGGACAAATGCTACCTTTCCCTAAGTCTGTCACCTTCTCTCTCTCTTGCTCGTTTTTATAAATCATTTTATTGGGGGCTTATACAACTCCCATCAAGATCAATACATACGTCAATTGTGTACAGACCACATTTGCACACTTGTTGCCATCATCGCTCTCGAAACATCCTTCCTTCACTTAGACCTCCAGTGCCAACTCCCCATAACCTTCTCTTGAAATCAGCTTCCACGTCTGAATGAAAATGCTGATGGGCAATGAGGTAACGCCTTCCCGGAGGTGGTTTGTTGACTTGAATTAACATTATAGATCATCAGTGATGAGATGGGAATTAAAAAGCACTCTCATTATTGTAATTTGCAGTGTTGACACCTCCTTGCTATCTATTCATGGAAGCCTATTGCTATGAATAGCTTAGGCACATCAATGATTGATAATAAGAATACTACATGTTTTATGATACTTTCCAATTATACAAACGTTTTCATAACCATTAGCTCATGATAAACAATAACTTTAGGTTCTAGAAAGATGTTATTATCCCTCTTTCAAAGATGAGGAAATAGAGGCTTTCGCCAGGTCACATGACTGGTTTACATACAATACAACCTATGCAGTATTATCTTTAGCTCATTGGACTCCTTTTTTCCTTTTAATTTCAAAGCAAAATACCCAGCCATGTTTTGAGTAATACCTTTTATTGGACAAACTGTACAATATCGACAGAGAGGCTTTTCTGCCCACAGAAATCCTTTTCTTCAGAGTCAATTCCTTACTGACCTAGAGGGGAGTTTTCTATATCCCCAAAGCTTATCTGTCAATATTCTGCCATTAGTCCAATAAAAGGTATTACTTGAAACTTGACTCTACATTGTGTCTGACCAATAAAGGCAAGTAATTAAAAATATCGAGTTAGGAACCGAGACATATTGGGTAGGTGAGGCTATAGTGACTACATTTAAAAAATGATAATTTACTGCCTCACTATTAAAATAGCTTATTTGTTTTATTTAAAGTCAGATGACTGAGCTTTCTCAAACACCTCCCTAAATTTTATAGTTTCTGGTTTCCTTTAAAGTGCAAGCACAAGTGAGGCCTTAAGGGGCAGGCGATGACTTAGGACCCAAACACACACAGGCTGACTCACTAGCTGGAGAAAATAATCTCTAGAAAAAAGAAAGGCGCACCCTCAGAAGTGTCTTTAGCTCTTTTTTTACCTCGACTTAGCCCAAACAGAGCGATTTCATGCTCTCTATCCGCTACATAAGGCTCTTCATAAAGCAGGACAGAGAGATCTAGAACTATTGTTCTACAGGGCAGAGAAGTCTCACCAGAGAAATGGGGTTTCAAATGTGACACCCCATATTATTACTTCTCTGTTTGAAACCTGTTGGCCATTGACCATTTTTATACCTAGTCCACCACACTCAGGATACTTCCTTCTGTGCTATGAAGGTGAAGATGAAAGATGAATTATTACATGAAAATATAAGTTTCATGAGGTTAGGATATTGCTGTCTGTTTTTCAGGTCTGGATGGTAAGTATCTGGAGCAGTTCCCAGCACATAGTAGGCACTGAATACATTTTTTGCTGAGGAAATTAACTAATAACAATGGAAGTATGTAAAAAATGGAGAAGGAAGGAGTTGCAGATAGGGCACAGAATTAATAAGTGATTGGAATAGATGATTGAGAGACATACGTAATCCATCTCGTCTACTGTGATGGGTAGGTTTGTTATGCCAACATGGCCACAGAAGATTGGTGGGTCTGTTGTGACAGCACAGCCAATGAACACTGGGATGAATTGAAGGGCAGATATAGGAATGGCTTGGCAAGTCCCGCTCTCTCTCTTCTTTCCGGATCTTCGGACCAGAGAGCTGCCTTGTTCCTCCTGTGCCTCGACCTCCAAGCAACACTACCCGTGGGACACCTAATCGTGGACTGTGTTGCTGTGAGTTGAGGTGCCGTCAAGCCCTACTTCGCCATGCTCCTGGGATATGCATCTCTTGAGCTGGGGACACTTGGACTTTGTTATCTGGCTGACTGTTGGTGACAGTTGGTGACAGTTGGTGACTGTTGCTCTGCTGTTTGCTGCCTGTAACCAGATAGCCTGGATTGCTCTACAGAGGACTATTTAGCGGCCCTCAAGAATTGAAGGACTGACAGTCTTCTAGTTGCCTCATGCAAGTGAGTAGTACTGAGCAATCTGTATTGCTTTATAGTTAACTTTTTCTCTTTTTATCTTATATATCTTTCTCAATATATAAATATATAAAAAAGGCATTACTAGTGTCCTGAATTTTATTTCTCTAAGAGAACCATGCCTGACACATCTACCTACTAGAGAAGGTTGTATCAGGAAATATTGTTTATTGTACATTAAAGGGCTCAGGCAATAATCAAAACTTCAGTGTATTTCCCTCACAAAACAGTCTTGATCACTCATTTTATCAGGACAAGGAGAGACTCCTCAGCTTTAGTGTGCAAACCTACACTCCCCAATCAAACACATTAGAAAGGCAGAAGCCCAAAGTTCTATCTTCATCATAATTAATGATTGCCAATCCAGAGAGAAGGCACCCTGCTTCCTTTGAATAATGTTGTATCCTTAGCACCCAGCAGATGCTTTTTTTAAAAAAGGAATGGATGGATTTGTCAGCATAAATAAATGTACAGAGGAGCATTGTGAGGATTAAAGGAGGCCATGTACGTAAAATTCTTATACAATACCGAATATGGAGTGAGTGCTTAATAAATTACTGATTCCAACCTTAATAGCAATTCTGAAACTTTGATACGATTTAAAAATAAAATAACCCAGTTGCTATTGAGTCAACTTCAACTCCTGGTGATTGCACATCTCTATATTTGTGTGGAGCATAACCAACTGTGCATATCCTCAAGAAGAGTGGGAGTTCAAGAACATTTCACTGTGCCATGTGACCTGTCCATGGATCAGGATGCAGTCGTGGGAACATAACAAGAGCATAAAGCATGGTTTTGAATCAAGAAAAGGGTGCGTCGGGGTTGTATCTTGTGTGTTTATCCAATCTGTATGCTGGGCAAATAATCAGATAAACTGGATTATATGAAGAAGATTGTGGCATGAGGACTGGAGAAAGATCTATCAACAAGCCGTCATACGCAGATGGCATACGCTTGCTTGCTGAAAGTGAGGAGGAGACTTGAAGCACTTGCTGATGAAGATCAAGGATTGCAGGCTTCAGTGTGGATTATGACTCAATGCAAAGAAGACCCAAGTCCTCACACCTGGACCAATAGACAGCATCATGATACATGGAGAAAAGACTGAAGTTGTGAAGGGTTTTGCCTTGCTTGGATCCACGATGAATGCTTATGGCAGCCGCAGTCAAGAGAGCAAACAGTATTTTGCTTCCAGTAAACCGAGTGCACGAGACTTCTTCACATGCTGAAAAGCAAGATGTTACTTTGAGGACTAAGGTGTGTCTGGCCCAAGTCATGATATTTTCAGTTGCCTCAAATGCACGTGAAAGTTGGACAAGGAAGACAGAGAAGAATGGATGCATTGCATGGTGGTGCTGTCAAAGAATGGCAGAAGTACTATGGGCTTCCAGAAAGACAAACACATCTGTCTTGAAAGAAGTATAGCCAGAATGCTCCTTACAGGCAAGGATGGTGAGATGTTATTTCACCTACTTTACACATACTCTCAGGAGAGACCTGTCGCTGTCATACTTCATAAAGTAGAAACGCACAGAGAAAGAGGAAATCCCTTGACAAGATGGATTGACACAGTTAAAACATGAGAAAAACTATGAGCATGTCCCAGGACCCGGCAGAGTTTCAGTGTTTTGTTCTGTTATACATAGTGTCGCTTGATAGTACTTAACAGCATGTGTGTGTGTTAGAGTAGAATTGCATAATGTACGGTTTCCAATAGCTGGATTTTCAGAAGCCTATATTGTTAGACTTTCTTATGAGGTTTATCAGGGAAAACTCAAGTTTCCAACTTTTTAGTTGCATCAAGTGCATGAACCGTTTATACCCCCATTATCTCCATGTGAAGATGAGAAGTCAAGGCTTAAAGAGGGGAAGCAACTCACCCCAAATTACATAGTGAATCAAAGAGACACAAATGGCAGAATGTATGTGCTTTCCCTTGAGCCTTAAGATAAAGAAGAAACCCTGATGGTGCCGTGGTAAGGCAACCACCAGGTTCCCCAGGTCCTCTCAGGTGAAAGACGAGGCAGTTTGTTTCTATAAAGTTCGTGGACGCTGTTGCCGTGGGATACCATTGAGTCAGCTCTGATCCATGGCCACAGGTCCTGTGCAGGCCTGCTCCATCCTCACCACGGTTCCTGGGCCTGAGTCCATCGATGCAGCCCCTGTTGTGGGTCTTCCTCTTTCTATGAAGCTCCTCCACTTTACCAACTCTGATGTCCTTCTCCAGGTACTGGTCTCCCCTGACAAGATGTCCAAAGTATGTGAGATGAAGTCTTCCCATCCTTGCCTCTAAGGAGCACGCTGGCCTTACTTTTTCCATTAGAGATTAGTGTGTCCTTTCAGTGGTCCAGAAAGATTAAAGTGTTGGAAACTTGATTTGGCAGTTCTCCCCTCTCCTTTCGATTTGCTGTGTGTTGAAACCCACCGATGGCAACAGGGTAGGCTTGCTTTGCTTGGAGGTCAAGTATCCTCTGGATTTGGATGTTACTTCTGTTGAGTGCAAAAAACATATGGGCCAGAAAATGTGCCCCCCCCCCCCCTTTTCTGTTCAGGTAATGACCATCTTGGGGTCAATCATGGATAATAGAAGATATAAATGAGAACAGAATTAAGTTTTTGCTTTTGCTGTTCCTCTTTCAGGCGCGCTTGGAAGCAGACCTGCCGCCATGGG
>PVJH01050045.1:0-10022 GCA_004026705.1 Nesogale talazaci | reverse complement strand
ACGAGGGGGAAATCCAGCTGTGAAAGAACCACAGTCTCTCCCTTTACGCCAAACACAGCACCCACCCCCTGGCTGTTTCTAGTCTCCCCACCCGCCTCCACCCTGGGAGTTTCCAGAGATCCCTACCCACTGGCAGACCTGGCATGTTGACTACCCCTCAGGGTCATGTGGGGGCTAGATGAGAGGTGCAGCATTGTCTCCAGGAGCGGGAGCCTGTGAAAACCCCACTGGGAAGACCGACAGAGGTCTGGGCGGGGCCTTGCTGGGTTCCTGGCACGGGCTGAAAGGCAGCGTGTTTGTAGAGTCGTGTGCAAGGGACCGCATCCTCCGTGCTTGCTAGGACGGTCCCCTGGTGATCACCTAGATGGTGGGATGAGGTCACACACAGGGGGAGCGTGTTGGGAGGGTGCCTCTCCCTTCTGTGTTGGCTTCCTTCTAGGTCACGGTGAGGAGAGGGCGTGGGAGAAAGGTGAGTGGAGAATCAAAGAGGGACATCCATACCATAGAACATTCCGCAGACCCAGCCAATCGCCCTGCAGGTGGAGGTGGATGCAGAAGAGCCAAGTCAGACAGGCTAGAACGACCCCTGTGGGTGTCTGTTTACGGACACGGGAAGCTCCGACTTCCCCCACGTGGGGAAGCTCTCCACCGGTTGCATCTCATTCGGGACCAGCACGGTGTCATTCTGCCTCCTGCACCGTGGCACAAGCCTGCACACCCACAGACATTATTGTCCCAGGTGATAAAATCGCCAGTCTCAAAGGCTGGCATGAAGCAGACCTCCGTGGGTATATTGTTTTGGAAAAGCAAGCTCCAGGAAGATCTGTCAACCTACTGGGCTGCCACAGCCTCCCTCGGGGTGTGGGGAGACTGTGACCCTGTAGGCGCCTCCTGGGAAGGTTATTTGGGTGAAGGACTGGTCTGTAGCCTGATGGTGGTCATGGCTCTGTAAAGTTACATGTGAAACCTGACGGAAGTGCACCTCTCTCTCTCTCTCTCTCTCTAAAAAAAGTCCATTTACTCATTTTATCCTGAAAAATAAAAGCAAAATAATTAAACTGATATAGACTCAATGCTTTTGCTCACTTATGTATGCACAAAAAGGGTTCTGGGGGGCGGGTACAAAGGGTTTGCACTCAATAACTAACCTGAAGGTTGGTGGTTCGAATTCAGCTGGGGTCTGTGGAAGAAAGACCTGACAGTCTGCATCTGTAACCCTCATGGAGTCTTGGGCCATATTCAGAACAGATTCACCGATAATGGCAACAGGTTGGCTTCAGGTGACTTAGTCATGATGATGATGATGATGATGACGACGACGACCGACTGAATGTATATTTGTGTCCACTGCTGTCCTGGGTGCCAAGCCTACAGTGGTTCAACATGGGGCTTCTATTTTATCCTGGGGAGAAAGAAAACAGGTGACAAAATACGTGCCATCTTGTCAACGGATTGGGTGACTTGGTGCACTGAGCTGAGTGGGGGCCCCCTGAAACGTCTGTCGAGTCCTCATCCTGGGAAAAGTGAGTGCGACCTTACTTGAAAACAGATCTTTGTAGACGTAGCGAGGGATGTTGCCTGGAGAACATCACCCTGGATTATCTGGGTGGACCCTAATTCCACACATGGGGGAAGTGGAGGAGGTGGTGTGGCCTCACCAGCAGGAATTGGATGGATGCAGCCATAAGCCCAGGAATGCGGACAGCCTCAAGACAGAGGCGGGGTGTATACAGAAGATGCTCAACCCCGCCTGTCTGCTGATGTCAGACTCTGGCCTCCAGAATGGTGAGGGAGTATGTTCCCTTGTGTAAAGCCACTGATTGTTGGTAAGAAGCCATTTGAGTTGATTTAGATCAGGGGTACTCAATCGTGATTGATCTAACTCATAAGTCTAACCTTGACAATAACCCTAAAACTAACCCTAACATCAACCCTCACCCTCACCTTAACCCGTCTTTTTTTTTAAATGCCATGGGATCCAGCCACACTACATTTGTGATCCACTAGTAGATCACGATGGACTAGTAGATTGCGATTGACGTATTGAGTACCCTTGGTCTAGATTCATGGGGGCCCCATATGCCTGAGAAGAACGAGCCAGGACATTTTCCTTTCCTTTTTAAAAATCATTTTATTGGGGGCTCATACAACTCTTACCATGACCAATACAGACATCTGTTGTCTGCAGACCACATTTGTACATTTGTTGCCATCATCATTCTCAAAACATCCTCCTTCTACTTAGGGCCCCGCTATCACCTCCCCATATTTCCCCTCTCTAGCCCACCCCTCCCCCATGAACCCTTAATAATTTACAAATTCTCATTATTTTGTCATATCGTCCACTGTCTGATGTGTCCCTTCACCCACTTCCCTGTTCTCCGTGCCCCAGGGAGGAGGTTCTATGTAGATCCTTGTAATCGGTTCCTTCTTTCTACTTCACCTTCCCTCCACCCTTCCAATATCACCACTCTCACCACTGGTCCTGAAGGGGTCATCCGTCCTGGATTCCCCATGTGTCCGGCTCCAGTGTACATTCCCTGGTCTAGCTGGATTTGTCAGGCAGAATTGGGAATCATGATAGTGGGGCGAGGGGGGTGGGGAGAGGAAGCATTGCAGAACTAGAGAAACGTTGCGTATTTCATTGCTGCTGCCCCATACCTTGACTGGCTCGTCTCCTCCCTGCGACCCCTCTGTCAGGAGACGCCAGGACATTTTCTTGGCGACATCTTTCTGAAAGCTCATCTTCACGTCTTTCTTTGGTAGAGCGATTGGGTCCCTGTGAACACCCATCCTTGGGGTTTGCCCGTGAGCAACGGAATGGTTTGTGCCACCAGGAACCCGCAGTGGTTACTCACGGGGCTGCTGTCCGCGAGCAGTTCGAACCCCCCCAGCTGCTCTGTGGGGGAAAGACGAGCCTTTTTCTCTCCTCTTACAAAGAACTACAGTTTAGGAGACCGCTCCCCCCCCCCGCCCAAGAGCAGTTCCACCCTGTCTTTTGGGGTCTCCGTGCGTCAGAGTGGACTCAAAGGCGGTGGAGTTGGGTTGACTGTTGCTCGATGCCGACTCCGGGACCCACCAACCCCTGAATGAAGCACTGTCGGGCCCTGCCCCGTCCTCACCATCATTGCAGTCGTGGTGGCAGCCCCTGGGTCCATCGTTTTTGTTGGAAGTTCTTTCTCTTTTTTGCTGACCCTTTACTTTGCCAAGGGACGGGTCCCTCTTGATAGCTTTATGTCCAAAATGTCTGAGACGCATGCTCTCTTGGAAGGCTTATGATGGTTGTATTTCTTCCAGGACGGATTTGTTTGTTCTTTTAGAAATCCATGATGGAGTCAATATTCTTTCTTTTTTCTGTATAGGTGCTGCTGACGTGAGCACTGTGTAGTCCATATTCCCAACCAATCCAATCCCATGATTATTCACAGGCATAATTTCTTTTATTTATTTTTAATTTATTATTTTATTGGGTGCTCATACATCGCTTTCCATCATACTTAGTTCAATACATAGTTACATACACTGTGCCAAGCACCTCCACTTGCCTGTCCTCATCGACATTCTCCCAATATCTGCCCCTCCACTTGGGCCCTTGATATGAGGCCCCCTTCCTTTCCCCTCCAACCTTTCCCCCTCACGCCCTAGTCCTCATTACTCTGCAATGATGATTGTTTTGTCATATCTTACACTGCCCGACATCTCCCCCTGCCCACTTTCTCCACTCCACCCTCCTTCCACCCATGCAGCAACTTCACTCCCACCATGGCCCCGGGGGGTCCATCCACCCCGAGTTCCTTCATTTCCAGTTCCCACCTCCACCAGTCTAGCTGGAACTGCAGGGCATATTTGGGGCTGTGATGGTTGGGGGGAGGAAACCTTCAGGAAATAGAGGAAGGTTTTATGCTTCATTGCTACCTCACTGGCCCATCTCTCCCCCGTGACTCTCCTAAAATGGGGTGTCCAATTGCCAACAAGTGGGCTTTGGGTCCCCACCCTGCTCTCCCCCTCATTCTTACTGATTTAATCCTTGTTCTTTGATGTTTGATGTCTCACAGGCATAATTTCTTCCACCATCTTTCTCACTCTTTGTTCAGAGCTTTATGTGCCTATGAGGTCATTGAAAATACCATGTGTGTGAGTCCGGGGAGACCAGAGAAACAAATTCATAGACACACAGATGTGTACAAACAAGAGGTTTACAGACAAGAGCAGCTGAATACTGAGAAAACATCCTGACCTAACCCAGATCAAGTCTGGACTTGGTATTAGCCTATCTGTTTGGCACCAATCTATAAAATCCTCTTCAGACTCACAAAACACATGCAGTGACGCTGACTGCAGCAAGATGACAGGCCAGTGGGTGCAAAACCAGTGGCGGCAGAAGCATCTCAGGCCTGGCAGGGGTCTCCAGGCGACTCCTTCAGTTCCCAGGGCTGCATCAGGGTATGTCCATGTGGCTTCTCCTCAGGGATGTCTCACAGGAAGTGAGCAGAGAGATGTCTCTCTCCTCCAAGGAAGAAAAGCAGGATTTCCCAGAATTCCCAGAAGGCCATGTCCACACAGAGGCCTCATTGGCTATCACCTGATTGACAGATGAGACTCCACCCCTTCACTCTTAATCCTCTCAAGTCCCAAACTGACACCAGATTATGTCACTACCACACCATGGTTTAGTTCAGGGGCACCTTAGTCCTCAAAGTCACATCTTCACCCTTTGACACTTTAAAAGGAGGTTGTGGCAGTCATGTGCTTATGTTAATTTTATGATTGAAATGTAGGGGTGGAGTCTAGTCTGTTCATCTGGAGATAGCCATTGAGTAGCCAATGAGGCCTCTATGTGGGCATGGCTTTCACCTGAGACTCCTGGGAAATCTCGGGATATTCCCCTCATGAAGATGAGAAGCTATCTCCCCCAGTTGTTGGGAGTTAGTCTCAGAGACGATTAATCATGGACAAGACAAGCTGGCAGCATTTGAGAAGCTGGAGGAGGCGGCGGAGAGACCACACAGCTTTGCCCTGATGGAGCCAGACCTCTGAAGCTGGGGTGGCAGGATGGAGACCTCTGCCAACGATGAGTTGCTTCTGTTGTTGATCGACCCTGAGCCCTGGAGGCGAGGTGCCCTGCCAGCACCGGGATTCTGCACCCACTGACCTGTGACTTTGTGAGTCGGAAGAAGACTGAATAGACTGATTTCAGGCATATGACTTTGGACTTATGACTTTGAACTGGACTGGGCTGGGATGCTTTCTTCATGTCCCATTCCTTTTGTACAGAAACCCTTTCCTTATATCGATATGCATGTCCTTGAATTTGTTCCTCTAGTCTACCCGTAACTAACACAGAGGTCTCTGACAGAAGCCTTTCCCCAATGCAGTATGTCATTTGGCTTCTTGACTGCTGCTCCCCGGCAATCAATTTATTATGGATCCAAGGCACCTAGTTTGTAGTAATCCATTGAAGCCACCTAGAACCTATTTAATTCTTGAGGTTGGCATAATGAACACCCCCCCAAGCATAAAACACAGACTTCCAGTTTCCCATGGTTCTCCACCTTCCTAGTGCTGTGACCCTTTAAGACAGTTCCTCCTGTTGTGGTCACCCCCAGGCATACAATTATTTTCATTGTTATGTCATAACTAATTTTGTTACTGTTATGAATCACTATATAAATATCTGGTGGACAGGGTGTATTTTCATTGTTATAAATTGAACATAGTGAAAGGATCGTGATTCTTCACAAAAACAATATGTCATTATATATTGTGAAGTATTTATTTCCAATGACATATCCATGCAATTCTGTCTTGAAGCATGGTGTCGCATGGGTCACAGGCTTCACACTGGGTCCTTGTGAATGGGAGTATCTGCATGTGGGCAGACCTACCTGGAGATGGATAGAGGAGTGGTGGCTCGGTTCCTAAGATCATTAGCAATATGTGCTTTCTGATGGTCTTGGGCAACCCCTGAGAAAGGGGCTTTTGACCCTCAAAGGGGTCGTGACCCACAGATTGAGAACAGCTGGTTTGAAGTCTGGGAGTCTAAATTCAGGGAATGAAGGCATAAGCCAACAAACAAGGCTCCAGGAATTAGCAGAATACCACTTGAAATGTTTCAAAGACGCTGATGAAACACATTCTTGTCTATGCCAAGAAATTTGGAAGACAGGTGCTTGGTTGACAAACAGAAAGAGATCCATGTTTGTACCCATTCCAAAGAAAAGTGACCCCACAGAAGGCACAAAGTATGGAAAAATATCTTTGCTATTACAAGTAAGTAAAATTTTGCTGATGATCATTCAACAGTGGTTCCTGGAGCCCATGGACAGGAAGCTGCCAGAAATTCAGGACAGATTCCAAAGAAGACGGAGCACAGGAGTAGCAGACCTTGGCTCAAAGCAGAGAATACCAGAAAGGTGCTTGCCTGTGCTTTATTGGCTGTGCAAAGACATTAGACTGTGTGGATTATAACAAACTATGGATAGCCCTGAAAAGAATGGGAACCCCAGAACACTTAATGGTGAAACCTGTGCATGGATCAAGATGCAAATAAAACAAGGGGATACTGTATGATTTAAAATTAATAAAAGCATTTAAATCAATAAAATCAATAAAAGAAATTAAGTGAGCGTGTTGGAGAAGGATCTGGCAAGTACTGTAGAACAAACAGAGGTGTCTTGGAAGAAAAACATCCAGAATGCTTGCAGGAAGTGATGATGGAGCAACTTCCTCTCCTCTACTTCGGACATGTCATCAAACCCCCCAAAAAACCCAAACTCACCGCCATCAAGTTGATGCTGATTCACAGAGACCGTATAGGACAGGGTAGAACTGACCCTGTGGGTTTCTGAGACTGCATCCTTTTAGGAGAATAGAAACCTTTGTCTTTCTGTCTGGGAGCTGGCGAGGGCTTTAGAACTGCTGGCCTTGCTTGTGATCAACAGCCCAACCAGAAGCCCGCCAGGGTTTCTTGGACTTCTTTCCAGGAGAAACCAGACTCTGGGAAGGAGATCATGCTCGGTGAAGCGCGGGGTCCGTCAAAAAGAGGAAGGCCCTCGTCAAGATGGGGTGAGTGACACAGGCGCTGCAACGATTGGCTCGAACAAAACTCCAGGTGCGAGGCTGACCCAGGACCTGGCAGTGTTTTACCCTGTTGTCCATAGGGCTGCTAGGGATGGGAATCAATTGACAGGACCCAACAACAGCAGCAACAACAATAAAGCAACAGCAACAATAAAAACAAGATCTGTGTTGAGAACGTTTCTGAGACCTAAGCAGCGGCGGGTCCTTGCTGCCAGGTCAGTTAAGTTTTTTTTTTTTTTTTGGCATCACTGCTCTCCGGCGGTGGGAGTAGGAAGCCCAGCCCCACTGCTGGAATTGAACCTACGTCCCAGTGGGCCGCAGTCCCGCGCACAACCACGACGCCACCGGGGCTCAGCCGTCAGTTAAGTTTTGAGTGCTTTCTTGTTGCCTGTCTCAGCCTCTTCTCAGGTTTAGAGATTCTAGTTGCCCTTTATACCTGTCACAGGTGATGCAAGCAGTGAGGACCACCTGGTTCTGCCTCCACACTCTTAGAAGACCTCTGGACTCTCCTTTCCAAGTATGGCCAGTCACTGCCATCACAGAAAGATGCCAGCGGGTGGGAAATCCATTCCATGACTTTACACTTGTCCGATTACCATGCAATGCCACAATGCGTTACCATTTCATAAGGCTGCAAATTCTTCAGACCACCCCAACAAATTGATCTAGAAATACATAGATCAATTATATATATATGAAATTTGCTATATACATATTCATTGGTCACATTACTTAAAAAAATTTTTTTTGATATCACTGCCCTCTGGTGGTCGTGGGATCTACTCCTGAGAGCCGGCACTGGATTTGAACCGCTAAGCCCGCGGGCCACAGTCCTGTCCTCAACCACTTACGCTACCAGGGTTCAGCCTGATCACATTACTTTTTAAAATGTGAAAAGATTTTTTAGAAACCCGGTTTTACCCTTTTTTATAAGCAGGAGCCTCAGAAAATGGAAGAGAAGTCCTGAGTCCAGCTCCCAAGGCAAACCGTTCTCGAATCTCAACTCATGTCTGTGTAAATTAGACCCAAAGGCCACATGCCTCCTCTTACCACCTGTTGAATAGGCACAATGAAAACGGTGCTTCTAGTTGCTGATACTTCATTCTGCTCTGAGGGACTCTCTGCTTTTCGAATGGGTCAGGGCCCGGCATGGAGCAGAAGTGTCTCGACGGCATGGCGAGTGTCATCTGTGGCCTCCTGCCACTGAGCAGTTGCCACGGCCAGCTGTGTGAGCTCCTGCAGCCAGCTGGGACTTTGAGAATCTCCATGGGTCAAGGCCGACAGTGTGGAGCAGAAGGAAAACACGGGACTCTAGAGCATCACGGACCCGTGTTCATCAGCCAACGCAAGGAAGGGCCAACTGTCATTTCCATGTCGTGCCATCACGTGGTAAGCAAAGGAAGAATCAGCTTCACCTGTGTGGCAGTCATGTCCTCGTGTGTCAATTCCATGATTGGGAATGTAGGGGTGGAGCCAATGAGACCTCTGCCTGGGCGTGGCTTTCTCTGAGAGTCCTGGGAAGTCACGCAACATTTCTCTTGTTGAGATAAGAGACCATCGCCTTAGTTGTTGGGAGACACCCAGTTGACAAAATGAGATGACAGCACGCTGATCGATTCTGATTCCTGGAGACTGGAGGAGTGGGAGGAGAAGCCACATGGGCTTACCCGGATGGAACCAGACCTTTGGGGCTGGAGAAGCCATGTGAAAACTCCTGCAAGTGCTGAGATGCTTGGGAGGCCACGGGGAGACCCCCTGCCAGCGCTGAGATGCTTCTACCGCCAATGGATCCTGCTGATGGACCCTGAGCCCTGGAAACAAGGAGCCATGGGGACACCCCTGCCAGTGCTGGGATGCTTCTACTGTCACTGGACACACAAGACTCTGCACCCAGTGGCCTGTGATCATTCTGGTGTCATTACACGTGCCTCGTGAGAATTTAGAGACTAGTATTGGACATATGGGCTAATATCAGACTTAAGACCTGAGGCTTGACTGGGTTGGGATGCTTTCTCAGTGTTCCATTCCTCTTGTATGTAAACCTTTCCCTTCTACCCATAGGCGTGTTTCTCTAGTCTACTGGGACTCACACAACCTGTATTTTAGAATCTGATTTAGCAATGAGGCTCTTGACACGATGGGCGTCAGATGTTTGGCTGGCTGGAGGAAGCCTTCAGGGTCTCAACCCCACGGGATTGGTGTTTTCCCTAAGAAGTGAGGTGAAGGGACGATGACAGCGCAAAATAGATCCAGCTTATCCTGATGATCATGCAGATATGAGGTGACACTCCAAGCTCCAGCCTGCTGGGTGGCAAGCTTGGTTTCTGACACACCCTCAGAGGGACACCATCCCAGTTCCCAGGACCTGAGATGATGAACACCCAAGCAGCTTCATCCTCGTCTTCTTGAAGGAGGCTCTTTGAACAAAGCCAAACAGGAGAGAGTGAGAATGGAAAAGTCGAGACTAGCATCCTCAAGGTTCTCTGAAATCACTGGTGAGCAATGCACCTTGGGGGAACTGACAGGTGACTTCAAAGGAAAATGGAAGAGAATAGAAATGCCAGGAGCACCCCCCCCCTCCGAGGTTGATGATGATGATGTACACACAACTCTTTAAAAAGCGATTTATCAATGGAAATGGATGATGCCAGGTGAGTATCATCTCAGGAAAACTATTAAAAAGGGAAAAAGAAAAAAAGAAGCCAAATTTGACCAAGGGTTACCATGGGTGAAAGAGGAAGAGTGTTTGCTTAAGGGACATTGAATTTATGCTCATGTAACAGCATCCTTTGGAAAAGGGTACCCATCAAGGTTATGGAACATGAAGCGCCTAATCAATGGCACTGAATTATACTCGCAGAAGTTGTTGATTTGGAGAGGGTTTTGTGGTGTTTATCTTTGCCACAATTAAAACATGATGACATGAGAAACAGTGAGCTCAA
>PVJH01050044.1:0-10025 GCA_004026705.1 Nesogale talazaci | reverse complement strand
ATCAGTTGTATCAAGAATCTTTGTATATTTGTTGCCATCATAATTTCCAAAATATTTTCTACTTGATACTTGAGCCCTTGGTGTAATCTTCTCTTTCCTTACCTATCTCCCTTACCTTTCCACCCTCATGAATCCTTGATCAATTATATGTTATCATTATTATTATTTTGTATCAACATTGTCAATTGTCTCACTTTACCCACATTTTTTTGGGACTATATATCCAATTTTGTGATAGGTTCCTTCTTTCTCCCCCTCCCCCATCCTCAATCATTCCCCTACCCTCATGAAATCACTATTCCTACTACTGTTCCTGAATTCCATGTGTTGAAAGCTCTTACCTGTACCAATGTGTGTTCTCTGTCTAGCCAGATTTGTAAGGTGCACCTGGATCCTGATCGTGGGTGGGTGGGGGAGGAGGAAGCATTCAGGAACTAGAGGAATGGTGTGCGATTTGTTGCTGCATTCAGGAACTAGAGGAATGGTGTGCGATTTGTTGCTGCATTCAGGAACTAGAGGAATGGTGTGTGATTTGTTGCTGCTCTACTATACCGTGCTGAATCATCCCTTCCTTATAACTCTCTGTGGAGGGATATCAGTTGTCTACAGATGGACTTTACGTCTCCACTCCAACCTCTCTCTTTTGCATCAATATCGTTGTTTGTTTTGGATCTTTTGATACCTGATGCCTGATCCTGTGGACACCTCATGATCACACAGGCTGGTGTGATTCTTTAACGTGGCCTTATTTGTTTCCCTGCTAAATGGCCACTTGTTTAACTTCAAGCTTCTAAGATCCCAAATGTTATATATTTTGATAGCTGGACACCATCTGCTTTCTTTGCCACATTTGCTTATGCACCCATTTGTCTTCAGTGATTATGTCCAGAAGATGAGTTTTGACAAGTACCAGGTTATCAGGACAACATGTTCTTATGTTAAGGGAGGCCTTGAGCAGAGGCCCAAAGTCTGTCTGATATCTTAATACTTAACAAATAAATATATATTCATTGGTCTCTAATTCCTCTTATTATAAATTAATATATTTACATATATACATACCTATAGCTATACCGCTATAAATAGCATTTGCCTCCTATTTCTTTCTTCTATCTCCTTTCACCTTCCTCCTATCCCACTGTCATGCTCACACTCCATTGGGATCTCAGTATTTCCTCTCAAATACATTGTTCTTGATTCAACTCCATCTGGCATTGTAGGCCCTTCTCACCATCAATTTGAAATCTCTTGTTGTTCCCTTACCTCTGAGTTTGTTGGCTCCCCACCCTCCCTCCTCTCCCCTGTCCCCCTGGAACCACTGGTCCCATTGTTTTCTCCTCAGAATTGTTTGTCCTGCCTATCTTATGTAGATAGACATAGGGCAAAGCAAAAACAAAACAAGCAAACAGAACAAGGGAAAAAAACATAAACTGATAGCTCTAGGTCTGTTTGCTGACCCTTTTGTATGTTTTCTGACTAAATCTGGTGAGGTACCAAGCCCTGTCCTCCAAGTCAGAAGTCAGTTTTCGGATTTCTTGGGCACTTGGTTATTTTGCTCCCCTTGCTGCCTAGCTGTACTCCCTTTGTGTTTTACCCAACTGTGCAGAAAGGCACACTTTCTGCACAGTGCGATGACCATTCTAGGACATCCTTGCCAATGTTGGGTGATTTGTTTTAAACAAGAAAATTATTAATTTAATAGGTGGAAAATATTTGTTATCTTTTTTCAAAAATTTAATAATTTTATTGACATAATTTACACATACAATCCAATGGTTTAAACATATTAAAAAACATATTGTTATGCAACCATTACCACAATAAATTTTAGAATATTTACCTTCATTCTTTTATTCATTTTTATCAGCTCGCCATCCTCCCTAACCCCAACCCCCGCCAATCTCCCTTGTAATAACCATAGAACACCAAACCAAATGCATAGGCATTCAGTCAGTGCTGATTTATAATGACCCCTTGTGGGTTTCTGTTTTAGTCTGCATATACTAGAGGAACAAAATTCATAACCATGCATATGTATATAAGGGAAAGGTTTATATACAAGAGCAATTGAGCAATAAGAAAAGCATCCTGACCCAGTCCAATCTAAGGTCATAAATCCGATCTTAGCCCATATGTCCGACACCAATCTGTAAATCCTCTTCATACTCATGAAACACATGCAATGACGCTAAGTGCAGAACAACCACAAGCCGGTGGGTAGAAAGTCTTTGAATCCAGTAGTGTTGTAAGCTTCTCAGTGTTGGCGGAAGCCTCCACATGGCTTCTCTGGGTTAAGGTTTTTGCCCGCACCAGGGTTGGTTTATGTGGCTTCTCCTCAGGCATGTCTCTCAGGGAACCAGCCTTGTCAGTCGAGTGTCTCCAAGGGAGTGAGAGAGTGTCTCCTCCTTCCAAGAAGAAAATACCAGATTTTGCAGAATTCTCAGAGGAGAAGACCATGCCCACACAAAGGTCTTAATGGCCATCTCCAGATTGACAGGTTAGACTCAACCCCTACATGCTTACTGCTCAAATTGACACTTATTAGGTGACTGCCACAGTTTCCAAGACTATAACTGTGTATGGGCATAGCAAGGCCCAGTCTTTCTCCCTGGGAGCTGCCGGTGGCTTTGAACTGCCAACCATGTAGCTCACATAACCACTATACCACCAGGGCTCCATTGTAATAACCATAAAAATTATTAATCCCGTTACTGTTTCTATATATTTACCTATACTGGATTTCATTTAAGGAAAAACATACAAAAACCATACACATAAAAAATACAGAACAATAGTAAAAAAAAAAAGTAAGCAGAAAATAATAAAAACCAGAACAATTTTTTTTAAAGAGGACTCAAAGATTGTTTAATTGAGAGGAACGTGAACAACATTAACTGTCAGCTTGAAAAATCAAGCATTGTAAAAACAACCTTAGCTCCATTGTGGAAGGGAATGGGAATGTTTGGGGCCCTACCAGCAGACCTGCTTCAGATGGACTCCCGGCCCTACTGTTCCTCTTACTGCCTGTGGAGAATCTTGGCATTTCAGTAACAGAGGAGCTGAGCTGTAAGGATACCTTTGCAGAGAGAGAGAGGAGATGACAAAGGTGCCAGCCATGAGAGGGTCTTTCGTTTCCTAAATGAAAGTGAAGGTCCAGGCCAGAGAGTCCCCAAACAAGAGAAAGACCATGATGGCCAAGAGCTGCCCTGTGTGCCCATTGTAGTAGTTGGTGGTGGCCTGCAGCAGCCTGCCCCTACCAGAGCAGACACATTGGAGGCCTGGAGCCAAGTGACCATGGCCAGCAGGGTCAGGAGTGAGAGCAGCAGCAACAGGAGCCCCGTGGAGCAGGCTCGGAAAGTGACTTCTGAAGGGAAATGTTGGTGATGCTGTAGACCGTCGTCCCAGTCAGGGCTACCAGCTCCAGCATGACCGCCTGAAGACTCAGTCCTTCAGCATTCTTGGCACCCAGGGGCAGTTTGATGGCATTCAGTTGATATCAATTCATAATGACCCTAGAGGACAGGGTTTCTGAACTGCCCCCGAGACTAGTTTGGGTAGTAGAAAATCCAGAACAAATTTTAAATGGGTCAAAAAGGAGAACAAGTTATAAGGTGTTAAATTTTGGCCTAACTACATTAATTACTTCCCAATGCACTGTATGTGATAGCAAGGCTATCACAAACCTGGTCAATGGGAATTCATTGGGAATTCATCAGAGGCTTAATCCACAGGTACAAATCTACAAATAGATTTTGGGCTTTCATTGTCACCATTGCCTTCTGCAAACTGGGTGCTCAAAAATCCAGCTTGAATGTATTCTCTCTTCTGTTTTTGAAATTTGTTATTTACATTCCTCAGTAGTGTAAGCACACATACTGGTGTGCTTCTTTTGTGTGGACACCTCATTTATATGGCTGCTCATTTTATGAAAAGCCTTAAAGACCCAAGACACTCTTCTTTTTGATAGCTAGGCATCATATAGTTTATTTACCACACTTTGCTATAGCACCCATATCTTCTCTCTGTTGTCTTTCTTGTCTTGTTTAAATTACTATGAAGTTTATCTTTGTTGTTCTTTATTTTTTAGCATTTACCTTTCATTAGCTTCTTTGATGAATTGGTTGTCTATGTCCTTCTCCATTCATCTATTGGTGTCTTATAAAAAATTACCTTGTACAGCTTTTTTTTTTAACATATTAAGGGTAGTAACCAGTGTAGAAAAATTATGTTTCATGTTTGTCACTAATACTTTTCTTTTTGTCTTTTACTTTATGTATAACTTAATATTTTGATATAATTTTAAACTTCCAGAAATAATAAAGGAATGATCACATGGTTTTTATTGAGATTTAGCAGTTATTTACATTTCCTGAATTTATTATTTTTATGTGTGTAAATATATATGTATACATATTTTTCTACTTCATTTGAGACTTTGTGACACACTTGAAAACATTGCATAGCTTTTAGCACTTTATCACCTCAAAGTAGGAGAAATTGGATCATATTGCTGTTAGCCATATTTTAGGTGTGTACTTTGTGTTTGGCCTAAATTTTCCTTTTATTTACCTTTGTAACCATGCTTCCAAAGTGTAAATCAGATTCAAGTGCTCGCCATGAAGCAAATAAAAGGAAAATTATCATACTTGAATATAAAGTAGTATAGTAAAGTGATCAGAACAGACAAAATGCCACCGGTCATCGGAAAGGCACTAGACTATAGTCAGTCAAGCATTGGAATAATGGTAAAATGAGAATAATGGAGCATGTGAAAATCTCTGCTCCTATTAGAACTACAATTATAACAAAGCATTTAAGTGGTTTAAGGATTGAAGTGAAAAGTTACGGATTTGATTAAGTGATAAAAATCAGCACAATATGCTAATTAGCCATACATTAGTGTAAGAAAGGGCGTGAAGCCTTTTCAATGATTTTAAGAGCTGCAGATTCAGCAAATGAAAATGATTGTGATGAATTTATTGGTTCATTCATTTCAAACTGTGCAGTTTTATAAGGTGAAGGGGTGAAGGTGCATGTAAGAGCTATAGTGATTTTCCTAAAATGTTGAAACAATGATTGAAGAGTGAAGTTATTTAACAGGTCAAATATTTAATGTAGTCAAGACTGACTTATTATGGGAAAAAATTCCTGAAAGGATCTACATTTTTTGTTTTGTTTTTGGGGCATCACTGCCCTCTGGTGGTGGGAGTAGGAGGCCCAGACTTGCTGCTGGATTTGAACCTCCAACCCTTTGGGCCACAGTCTCGCGCACAACCACTACGCCACTGGGGCTCAGCAGGATCTACATTTCAAAAGAAAAAATATGTATATATACCAGTGCATAAAGCATCTAAAGGTAGTGCTGATAAGTGCTATTGAGTCGATCCAGACCCATAGTGACCCTTACAAAAGAAGCACCGGTTGGTCCTATGCCAGTCTCCCAATTGTTTCTATGTCTGAGCCTGTTGTTCCAGACATTGGGTCAATCCGTCTCATTGAGGGATGACCTCTTTTTCTCTCTGCCTTTCCACTTCACCAAACATGTCTTCTGACAACATGTTCAAAGTAAGTGAGAAGAAACGTTGCCGTCCTTATCCCTAAGGGGCACTCTGGCCACACTTCTTCCAAGACAGATGGGTTTGCCCTTTTAGCAGTCCATGGTATTTACATTATTCCCACAATTCAGATTCTTCTTTGGCCTTCCTTAGTCAATGTCCAGTTTTCACATGAATTTAAGGTGAGTGAAAATACCAAAACTTGATCAGGCACTCCTTAGTCCTCAAAGTAACATCCTTGTTTTTCAACACTTGAGGAAGGTCTTGTGCAGCAGATTTACCTAATGTAAAGCATCTTTTGATCTCTTGACTGCCACTTCCATGAGAATTGATTGTGACAACTTCAAATTTTTCTCTGTTATCATGTTGCTACCTGTTGATCCAGTCATGCAGACTTTGGTCTTCTTGACATTGAGTTGTAATCTGTCATGAAGGTTGTAATCCTTCATCTCTTTTCAGCAGGTCCTTCAAGTCTTCCACACTTGCAGCAAGGAACGTTGTGTCATCTATAAACCACAGGTTTTTAATAAGTCTTCCTTTAATCTTGAAGCCACAGTCTTCTTCATATAAACCAGCTTCTTTGATGCTTTGCCCAGCATACAGATTGAATACATACAGTGAGCAGAATCAACCTTGAGGGACACCTTTCCTCATTTTAAACAATGCAGTATTCCCCTGTTCTGTTTGTAAAACTACCTCTTGATCCACATGCAATGAAGTACAATGAAGTGTTCTGGAATTCCCATTCTTAAGGTTATCCACAGTTTGTTGTGATCCACACAGTGCAATACCTTGGTATTGTCCACAAAACACCTGTAAACACCTTTCTGGTATTCTCTGCTTTCAGCAACGTCCATCTGACCTCTGCAATGATAGCTCTTGTTCCATATCCTCCACTGAATCTGTCTTGAACTTTTGGCAGCTACCTGTTAATGTACTTTCTGCATCTGTTGTAGGATGACCTTCAGCTAAATTTTCCTTGCATATAATATCAATTTATAATTTCAGCATTCTGTAGGGTCACCTACTTTGAAATGGTTACAAATATGTATTTCTTCCACTCAGTTGGGCAAGTAGCTATATTCCATAATTCCTGGCATAGACCAGTAGTGCTTCCAGTGCTTCGTTAGCTTGCTGAAACATTTCATCTGGTGTTCTGTCAATTCCTGGAGACTTGTTTTTGGCTGTTTTTAATGCATCTTGAATTTCTTCCTCCAGTACCATTGATTCTTGCTCATATGCTACCTCCTGAGATAGTGCAATGTCAACTCTGTTTACTCTTTCCATGTTCTTCTGATGCTTCCTGCAGCATCCAGTATTTTACCCATATTGTAGTGGGAGGACTGAATTTTTAAATTAAAAGATAATTTTATTGGGTTCTCTTAAAGCTTGACTAAGAATTCATACATGTTGTATCAAGCGTATTTGTACATATGTTGCCATCATTGTTTTCTAAATATTTGCTTTCTCTTGAGCCTTTGGCATTAGTTCTTTTTTCCCTTCCTCCCCCCTCATGAGCCCTTGATAAATTATAAATTATTATTATTTTTACATCTTACACTGACTGCTGTTTCCCTTCCCCCACAGTTTCTGTTGTTCATTCCCCTGAGGGTGTGTGTGGTTATATGTCCATCATTTCGATTGGTTCCCCCTTTCTCCCTCCCTCTCCCCACTTTCCCTCTACCCTCCTGGTATCGCGACTCCCATTGCTGTTCCCAGATTCAGTGTGCTGTGAGCTCTTATCTCTTATCTGTACCTGTGCACATGCTTCAGTCTAGTCCACAGTGAAAGCCAGGCCTGGGGTCAGGTTAGTGGGGGTTGAAGAAGCCTTAAAGGAGCCAGAGGAATATTGAGTTTCAGCAGTGCTACACTGTACCCTTGTTGATTCATCCCTTCTTTGTGACCCTTCTGTAAGAGGATGTTACATTGTCTACAGATGGGTTTTAGGTCTCTGCTCTGACCTCATTCACACAAAAAATATGTTTTGTTTGTTTTGGGTCTTTTGATGAGGCTTGCATTTTTTCTGCAGTTATTTTAGTTTCACGTTTGGACTCCTTCCTGAGCAAACTGCCCAGCCCTGTGCCATCTTCGCAATTGTTTTCATGCTTGATGGCATTGTTGCAACCACGCTATCAATTCGTCTCATAGAGGGTCTTTCTTTCTCCTTTTTTATGACCTCCCACTTTATTAACCATGATATTCTTTTCCAGAGATTGGCTTCTCCGGATAACAAAGTCTCACTGTTCTTGCTTCCATCTCACTATCCTCTTTTAGTACTTCTTCCAAAACAGATTAGTTTGTTCTATTGACATTTCATGATACTTTCAAGATGCTTCACCAATACCATAATACAAATGCATCAATTTTTTTCCAGTCCTCCGTACCCATTGCTCTATTTTCCAATGCATATGTTCCCATAAAAATAATCATGACTTGTGTTAAGTGCACTGTCATCTAAAACACTTTAAAACAGGTTTTATTTAGCAGATTAGCCCAGATTTTTTTGACTACTGCTTCCATGAGCATTGATTGTGGGTCCAAGCAAGATGTGGGTTACAGTGTTCTCTGCATTTATGCTATCTATTGTCCAGTTGTGAGGATTTTTGTTTTCTTTAATTAAGTTGTGCTTTATACTGAATGTTATAGTTCTTGATCATCAGCAAGTACTACAAGTCCTCTTCTCTTGTAGCAGGTAAAATTCTGTCATCAGCATATTGCAAGGTGTTAATAAGTCATTCTCCAATCCTGATGCTTTGTTCTTCATCAAGTTGTACGTTTTGGATTACTTGCTCAGCGTACAGATGGAATAAGCATGGTGAAAGGATATAACTCTGACAACTTTAAAAAATTTTAAACCTCAAGAAAAAAAATTTTGGGGGGGGCGCATCATTGCCCAGCCTTGCTCCTGGAGAGCTGCTGCTGGTTTTGAACCGCCAAACCAGTGGGCTGCAGTCCTGCACTCAACCACTACACCAGTGGGGCTCAACACCCCCCCATTTTTTTAAATCTCACTGTATTCCTTGTTTTGTTTTAACAATCACCTCTTAAACCATGTACTGGTTTCACATGAGCATAATGAAGTATTTTGGAAATCTCATTCTTCTCAGAATTTATTATATTCCATAATTTATTATATTCCATTTAGTCAAATAACTTTAATTAATAAAACACAAGTAAACACCTTTCTGGAATGCTCTTTTTTTTTTTTTTTTGGTCATCACTGCTCTCCCGCGGTGGCAGTAGGAGGCCCAGCCCCACTGCTGGAATTGAACCTCTGTCCCAGTGGGCCGCAGTCCCGTGCACAACCACTACTCCACCGGGGCTCAGCCCTGGAATGCTGTTTTTAGTTAAGATCCATGTGACATCAGCAGTAATGCCCATAGCTCTTCTGCATCCAGCTTGAATTTCTGGCAATACCTTGTCAATATATTGCTGCAACTGTTGTTGAATGATCGTCAGCAGAGTTTTACTAGTATATAATATCAATGATATTTTCTGTAATTTGCACATTATTTTGAATGACTTTTGTTTGGAATGGATCTGTTCTATCATTGGTGTTTTGTAACTGCCTGGAATCTTGGTTTTGGCAAATGCTTTTAGTGCAGCGTGGCCTTCTTCCATCAGTATTACTGGCTCTTCATCATAGTCTACCTCTTGAAAAGGCATTGCAGGCATAGTGACTTTATTTTTTCCATCTTCTTTTGATGCTTTTTGCATCATTCAATATTTTGCCTATAGAACCTTTCTCTATTACAACTTAAGGCTTGGATTTTTTTCTTCCTGTCTTTCAATTTAAGTAAGAAGTTTTTGCTTCCTTTTTGATTCTCTAAATCTGCATCTTTTCCGATTTCATTATAATACTTCCGTTTGCTTTCTTGAGCTGCCCTTTGAAAGTTTTTGTCCAACTCATTGACGTCCTCATTTCTTCTACTTGTCTTAGCTACTCTATGCATAGAGCACATTTCGAGACTCTTCTTAAACCCACTTGATCTTCCCTGTCTTTTTAATACCTTTGTTTTCTTCGAGTATGATGTTGATGTAACTTATAGCTTGTCCTATTTTCTATCACTAGTGTTCAGTGGTTCGAGTCTGTTCTTGAGATAGTGTTGAAATGCAGGTGGGATAGATTGAGAGTTGTATTTTAGTTTTCTTGGATTTGTTTTTTTGGGGGGGTTTGTTTTCATTTTCTCTAACTCCATCCTGAACTTATATATGAGCAATTGGTGGTCTTTCTCAAAGTTTGTCCTTGACCTTGTTTTGATTCCTGGTATTGAGCTTCTGCATCGCCTCTTTCAACAGATGTAATCAAGTTCATTTCTGTGTATATTCCATGTGATAAGACACATGTGTACAGTCACAGATCTTATGGAAAACAGTATTTGCAGTGAAGACATAATTGGTCTTGTGGAGATTCCATCATGAAATCTACAGCTTTGTTTCTATCTTTTGACTAGTTTTCAATTATTTTTT
>PVJH01050043.1:0-10075 GCA_004026705.1 Nesogale talazaci | reverse complement strand
TATCAAGGATTTGTGTGGGAGGGAGAGGAAAAATGAGAAGTTGATACCAAGAGGTTAAGTAGAAAGAAAATATTGTGAAAATGATGATGGCAACAAATGTACAAATGTGCTTGACACACTGAATGGATGTATGGATTGTGATAAGAGTTGTGCAAGGCCCCAATAATGTTTTACAAATAAAATAATAAAAAGAAAAGTATACTTAAAATATAATAATAAATACAAGTCTTTAAGTATTCCAAAACTATTTAGGAAACTCATAAGGTTTTTAGCAATCCTTTGATGAGCATGTGTGTATTTTTTGTAGCTGAGGCTGGTTCCGGTATAAGATAGAAAAAAAATTAAAGAAATAAAAGCTGTAGGGGAGCACCATCCAAGAGTTATACGTGTTGTACATACTTAATTTAAAAGTTTCTAGCAGCCATATTTAAAAGGTGGAAAGAAACAAGTGAAATGCATTTCAAGAGTATTTTCAATGTAACCCACTCTTCCCAAGATACGACCATGCTGAGGAGGCTGAGTTGTGTAGGGTGTCATAACCTGGGCTGCTAATTGCAAGGTCAGCAGATAGAATCCACCAGCCACTCTGTGGGATAAAGATGGGGCTTTCTGCTCCGTGAAGATTTACAGACTTGGGAACTCTCTAGAAGGCTCCTTTAAGTCAGAGTAGACTCAACAACAGTGCATTTGGATGGTCATTCCTTCAAGTAAATAATATAAAGTTCACTAATGAGATCTTTTTCTTTTGGGTACGAAGTCTTTAAAATCCAGTGTACTAACTCTTCACGATCCACTCCACCCCATCTCCGTTTCTCAGGGCTCACTAGGCCCGTGTACAGCTGCCCCAGTAGAGTCCGGAACCAGACTGCAGGCCATGCAAACGTGTGCCTTATGAGTTATGAGTGTGGTAGAGAACATTAATTAAACAAGGCAAGGCTTTTCTGATGAAAGACCCCCCAACTCATTTTCAGAACACACAAAAAATGGGAAGTTCAGGAGTTTACACAGATGGTCATTGGGCAATGAAACCCAATTTCCAGGTTTCCAGATCCATATTTCCAGGTTTCCCTTCTAGCTAGAATGGTTTCCTTTTTAATGACATTCTCAAGAGGGTCAACTTTTATTTTTCTTCTTTTAAATGAATATTTGGAAAATGTCTCTCAATTTTAAGGAGCCTCTTTTCTGGCTGCTTTCTTCTTTAGAATTTTGAAGTGAGAATGAGTTTTTTTTTTCATTTCCCAAGAGGAGGGCCTGCACCACCACACTAAGCCTAGAGTTCACATGTTGAAGCCTCTCTAAGCCTTAGCTTCTTCATTTGCACCTGGGAGATGATTTGGTTGACTCTGAGAATTAAATAAGGGCCTGGAAAATACAGCTCTATCGTACTTCTGATGATATTATTTATATAAGGTCTGATAAAGGCCACGATAGGCCTTTGTCCTTAATTCATTCAGCTCTCCTTCTCTGAGACATATTATGGGAAGTAATGGGGGCATTTAGACATTCTTGAAGGATGGAGAAATTGCCAGCCTCACTGTCACCTGCTAGCCTGCCGAACCTGTCCGTTAGTGAAAAGATTGTAAACTGGGATTTTATAAAATCCGGTATGAGAATATAACCATTTATGGTAACCAACCATAAATCAACATACTTTATCTTCTAATAGAAACCTCCATTTAGAGTTGGAGGAAAAATCTGAAAGTCAGTTTATTAATAATGTATAATATACACATTAATATAGTGTGTGTCCAACAAGGCAAAGATCAAGCACATGTATTCTGTGCATTGTTGTATAAATAGCAAAAGACCTGTTTCAGTCATAGAAGTTGAAGTTCTCGGTTACAGAAACATCATCCTCATTTTCAATCAAAGGACCAGACACAATTGGGATGGAGGGGTCTGTGTGTATGTGTGTGCGTATGTGTGTGTGCGTGTAAAATCTCCATCCTGATTTTACACACACAAATACACACAGTCACATTTTAGCTAATCTTATCAAAATTCTCTTTCACATTTATAGCTAGAAAAATAATCTATTTCAAGGATTGGTATGTATATTTACAATAAATAGTATTTCTAGAATTGAGTGAAACGTGACATGCTTATATTAAAAGGGGAGCTATCATCAAGCCCGGTATAAAAATAAGAGATAAAACATGTTACTGGGCCACAGATTATTGCAACAGCTAAAAAATAATAGATGTGGATCAGAAAATTACAATAGAAATGAACCTTTCATTTCTTTCCCTTCATAAGTATAATTGCCGCCCACCACCCTACCCGACCAAAACAGTTCTAAGGATGGAGGCTTACGGAGAGAACTGACACAAGTATGTCCAAATGATCTTTTCATACGTTGCTGAGCCTGCAGCTGTCTGGTGATAGAAGAAGCTATGGTTTGTGATTCTGAACTGGGGCCTAAAGCACCCAATCTAATTTTAGAACTGAAGCTTGGACAACTGAGAAGGGCCTCCTATGAGGTCTCTGATACTCAGCAGACACTGCAGAATAATCTGTCTGAGAACTAAGCAACTGCATGGGGTTTCCCAACAGAGCTGTCTCTGCCAATTTCCACAGCAGACCTTATCTCTATATAAAGAAGGCAACTAACAACCACACCTGCTGGCCTAGAGGACCTCTGAAATTAAGATCTGCAATCTACAAAAGCAAAGGTCCTCAAACTTTTTAAACAAGGGGCCAGTTCACTGTCTCTCAGACCACTGGAGGGATGGATTACAGTTTAAAAAAAATTATGAACAAGTTCACTGTGGGCCTGGGATGTGTCGTCTACTAAACAGGACAGGCAGTGGCGGCAAAAACACCTGGTGACTGGATAAATGTTGGTGGCAGGTCACATGTGGCCCACGGGCTGTAGTTTTAGGACGCCTGGCCTACAGTCTCAGCTATGTGATAATCTTAGCATGAAATTGATTCTGCTTGAACTCATTCAAAATTATTGACAATTGAATATTAATATCCGTTTGTGGGTAATACTTTATCCATAGGAGGCGAGCACTGTTTTAAAGTTTAACGATGGTTGAGAAGTGAAGGAGAAGATTTTGGGAAGTGGAGGAATGTATTAGAACTCTTAAAGACGAGCCTTACTGATACCAAAACAGGATCACTAACAAAGGAGACAGAAGAAGTGGTGCAGATGTGCATTTCCCAATATATGATTTTTGTACCCAGTATTCAAGTTTCTAAGTCCTGGTTTAGCACTAGGATATCTGTATGCAAAGGTAATAAGTAATCATTCTTTGATTTTCTTAATCCTTATGTCAATCTGCCCTTTCACAAAACAAAACCTTCTGTCATGAAGTTGACAAGATAGAACTGACCTTTTGGGTTTCTAAGTCTCTAAAAAAGTTTCAAGAAGAGGCAAACTCGTTTTTTGCCCTTAGAATTGCTGGTGGGTTTGAACTACTGATCCTGGGCTTGGCAGCTCAATGCATAATCCCTTATGCCACTAGGGCCCCCTGTTCCCCAAAGAGTCCTTTGAAAAGCACAAGGCCTGATAAAACCTTTAATATATGAGTTTCACTGCCAAACAACCATCTGCACATAGGACTCCCTTTGCAGTGTAAGATGGAGATAATAAATAACTGATACGAAATATAAAGAGGTTTCAAAAGGACATGGGAAATTTTTATTATCCTTTAATTCTGTTTTTCTCCAAGCCTTTTGAAGCTTCCTCATATTGAATACGGCCCATGCTACAGCTCCCTCTGACTCAACGTTCACATAATCTGGTTCCCTGACTAATTCCAATTTTGTCTTTGATTAGTTTATGTTTTCCAGATATAAAAAACCTTCTGTTAAATATTTTAACCAACATGGACATAAGTTTCTGTAACATGAAATAAATGCTTATTGGGATTTTAATGGATCCTTTGAAATTTGTGTGTCTATGCATGTGTTTGTGTGTTTATGCTGTAAGAAGTAAGTTTCAAGCAAAGGCAAAATATGTACTGACAATTTGCATGCTTGTCTATGGCAAAAAAGAGAAGACTAAATTTCAAAAATCATATTGCTCCAAATTCTTCAGCAATGTAATTGGGAACTCAGGAGCAGACAAGAAGAGGTAAGCATAAATGAAAATGAACATACTCTCTTTACCACATGTACCGCTTATTTTATATTCTGAGATTCTGTGGTGTAACATTAAAAAAAGCCTGTTTTCTATAAAATTGATTATGGTAGATGAATTAGGTCAAAATGTAATACCTATCCATTTACTCTCTCTTTTGACCCATTTTAAATTTGTTCTAGCTTTTAGTATTTCCTGATATTCCTCCCTCAGTTTATTTTAACATTGCTTATATATTTATTTTTAAAAAACCCACATATCTGCTATTTCATTTTGCTTTGTTGCATGTTTTCCAATATATCATCCCCAAGGTAGTCAAATACATATAGTAACTGGTGTGATGACTTTTTGGGGACACAGGGGCAGGAGACTTTGGAGCATATAGTGACTAACAGAAGAAGTGTTCTAGAACTGATTGTAGTGATGTATATGCAACTCTGTTGAGTATGACTGAATTATGAAAATGAAGAATATATGGCGTATCTCAACAATCTTTAAGGGCCTGCTCTCGATGACCTCCTTCTTCACTTCTTAGCAATCAGAACAAGACAGCACATTCTCCTACTGCGGTTATTATCCTTTTGGTGAAGTAGGCAACCCCATCAAGAAACCAAACCCTAACCTGTCCCAGCACAGCACAAAAATGACTCCACAGGCAGGACTGCCACCCTTCCCGTGGTCCAGGGCTCATCCACACAGACCACCTCCATGCATCAACGCGCCCAGAGCCATGCAAAGAGCAGCCTTGGTGCCACAGGGAGCAGCACTGCAAACTCAGGCTCACTGATGATACCTTGACAGCTCAGGGAGGGCTCAGACTGAGTTTTGGTCAGAAGAACTGAAAAAAGGCAGACAGCGTAAGAATGAGAAATTTCAGGATCTACCACAGTCCCAGTCCAGGGCCCAGCCCTCCCCCTTCCCCCCACCTAGTTAGCCCATGTCTGTCCTCTGGACCCAAAAGAATCACGAGATAGTAGGTATAAGGTCTGGAATTCCAGAGCCCTGCAGCTGCTTGGAGCTTCTGCAGAAGCAGGTGGCAGCAAAGCCTTCTTTTGTAGCTGTCACTGCCAGGAATTCCAGAGGAGGGCAAGCCTCTGCTGGCAGGAAGCTGAGCAGCACATCTTCTCTTGCAGTTGGTTCTTCTCACTCTCTCTCAAGCAGCTGCAGGGCTAGAGGGTGAGACACATCACACTTCTCAAACACACACATGTAACAAATGAGAGGGACAGAAGAAGGGGCTACCCTGAGGGATCCAGTGCCAGCCTGTCAGCATCAGCTATAAATGAGGAACCGGGGATAACCAGGGATAACCTGGGGGGGGGGGGTGCGATTTGAGTAATCCTAACACTGGATGAAGGTTTTCGGAGGGATGGTAGTCAAGCTATCTCATCACCTGTAAGACATGGCCCTTTTCCACCCGTAAAAGGGGTGTGGGCCGCAGCACTGGAGGGAGCTTCATGAGCCCCACAAGCATGAGTTGTGTGGCCATCTATAGGTTCTGTGGGCAGTGCAAACAGACAAGATGCTTGACTCGTTAACCCAAAGGTTGGCAGTATCAGTCGACACAGAAGCACCTTGGAAGAAAGGCTTGGCGATCCATTTCTGAAGAAATAATTCTGCTGGAACACAGCTGGGGTTGCCAGAATCTGGAGTGGACTCACCAGTAGCTGGGTAGAAGAACGGACTCCGCGAGTCTGGGAGCGCTACTTTCTCCCACGCTTCAAAGGATTTCAATGAATAACCAGACTGGCTACAAAACAGTGTGTTCTTCTGGATAAAGGGGACAAAGATCCAGCCTCCTGACTGTAGGAGAGTAAGGGTTTCCCCCAAGGCAGGCTCTAGGTCCCATGTTCTCAGCAGTGGGTGTCAGGTGCCTCTTTCCCCAGACAATAACTGCTGCACCGACCTTTCAAAGATATACCGGAAAGGCTTGCAGATGGTAACTGCATATCACTGAGCATATGTGCGTGAATCTTTATTTGATCAGATAATTAAAAATGAAAGTTTGTATTTTTGTCTTACAAAACAAAAGCTATGTTTCCAAAGAGGCATGCAAATTCAATTTAAATATAATTAATAGAAGCAGACACACCCAGATACAACCAGGCCATTGTGGGGTATCCTTGTCTGAATCTGAAAAGGTAGGGCTAAAACACAAGGTATACTGTTTCCAAATGTCTGAACATGTGCTTGTTCCTAAAGAATAGATGGTTCATGTTCCTTATAGTTCATTGGGCTAAATTCCTCTTTTGATTATCAAATTATAACCAAGACCCAAAAATATACAGAAGAAGCGGACTCCATGGGGTCGTGATGAGTCAAGATGGATGGATGGAGGGGAGAGAATAGGTTGAACAGACACTCCTCTAATTTGATAACAAAAAAACTATAGCTTCATGAGATTGTGTTTCAAACATCTGGAAATATTTTGACTACATGCTAAAAAACAGTTTTGAAAATTGGAATAATTTGGGAAAATGATGTTGAAAAACTTGATAAGGTATATGCTTTAAAAGCCCAACCTACTCAATACTTATAGAATAAATAGAAGCAAATCAACAGATATAACTGAAGATCTTAATATCATGCAAATACAAATTTTTTTTTTTAAGGCATCACTGCCCTCAGGTGGTGGGAGTAGGAGGCCCAGCCCCACTGCTGGAATTGAACCTCCATCCCAGTGGGCTGCAGTCCCGCGCACAACCACTACGCCACCGGGGCTCAGCCCCCAAATACAAATTTTTAAAGACCTATTTTAGTATCTTTAAGGTCAAAATATTATATCTTTGTTAGTTTGGTAGTTATTTAAAAATACCCACAGTCACTTATATCAATATGGCAAATTTTCTTATAGAATATGTCAATGTTGGGCTGAGCCTCGGTGGTGGTTGTGCGTGGGGCTGCGGCCCACTGGGACGGAGGTTCAATTCCAGCAGTGGAGCTGGGCCTACTACTCCTGCCAGCGGACAGCAGTGATGCCCGCCCCCCCCCCCAAAAAAAAAAGAATATGTGAATGTTAATACAAAAATATTCACTTTCTGAGACCTGCTGCTCTTAACTGTGATTGTAATTGTGACTGTGACCATAATGACACTAATTCTTCACACAACAAATAAGAGGTCTGGAGCAACAACAATGGGTAAATTTAAGGTAGTGTAATATCTCTCATTTATTAGCGTGATGGCTTAGTGGTGAAGAGTTGGGCTGCTAACCTCCAATTTCGTTCAAAACCACCCCTCTGGAGAAAGATGAGGCTTTCTACTCCCATAAAGATTCCAAAGTCAGAAAGCCATAAGGGCAATTCTTCTCTGTCCTTTGGAGTTGCTCTGACCCTGAATCCACTTGGGGGAAGTGAGTTTGGTAGGATGGTGGAGCCAGCTAAATGCATTTCTATCACTTCATTTGGCTATGGGCCATAATCGAAACTGGAAGAGTTTTAGTTCATGGCAACTGACAAAAGCTAAGAGAATACTGTGTGTGATTTTTGAACAGTTCTTCTACACTCTTTAGTCTTCTTCTTACCACATCTCCCTCTCTTGTCTATTCAACAAGGCTGACAAGGAGACGACTGAAAGGTTCACTGATGGCTGGAGTGAAAGAGGTGCACTCATGATTGATGACACATTAAAACAAGTCAATTTTAATTTTTGCCCACTGTAGCTCGACTTTGGACAAAATCGGAATGCCTGGGAACTTAGTGTACACTACCCTACCTAGCATGACAGATAGGTGGGGGGGGGGAATAAACAGGCCACCCCAGTGTTTCCTCTGTACATTCTGTAACGAGAGAGGATATTGATGGTGTCGTCTTACCTCTTTTATTGTCCCACGCGTAGAGTTCCTTTATTCCCAACTCATTCAGGGACTTGGAAAGTTCCAGCTCTTCTCCAGCGATGTTATCCCGGAGGAGAATGACGTGCTCTGGGCTTACTTCACATTTTGCACAAATCACAGGAAGAATATTCTGAAGTGGGACCTCAGGGCTCACGCGCACGACGGCTTTCTGTGTTCTCAGGTAATTCACTACCAAGAGCACTGACTTCTGAAAGAGCCCAATGGACAGAGAAGTCGGTGAGTGCTTCCTCCCACAACAGCTTCAGCCTCTGTTTTAATAAGATGACTGGGTAGGGCTCGATTTTGTGCTTCCAGAATCGTTCTTCCACAAGTCATAGGGCACCACGTAGAATGAGAGATACTCAGGGTCATAAATGTACCTGAGACTCTTTATCACTAATGAAAAGACTGTGAACACAGGGAATCAGATATCACCCAAGGGCTCAAATTTTAAATGGATACGTAAACCATCTTTCGAAAATCTGATCCGATATTATATACCTTTTCTAAAGGACATATTTAGAAATATTGTCAGTTATTTAATTCACTTTTATTTGGCAAATATGTGGTAGTTTGCTTTTTCAGCACTTTGCACATGCACAAGCCCGTGACAGTAGTTATTATGCTTATTAAGTGGCTTTACCACTAAGATGATCTATTCCCAAATTTTCCCATCACCCTTAGCTGAGGCTTCATCTCTCCTTAAGTAGTGAGACCTCTTTTCTCCCCTACTTCCCGTTTGGCGGTGGTAGCCACTAATAAACTTTATCGTCTATGTGCTAAGGGGTGCTGGTAGTGTAGTGATTACACATTGGACTGCAATCTGCATGCTTGGCAGTTTGAGACCACTAGCAGCTCCACGGGAGAAAAACTGGGCTGCGTAATCCCATAGCTATCATCTCAGAAGCAATTGCTATCTCACTAAGCATCCGCATTGACTGGACAGCAAAGAGTTTGGCTCTGTTATCTATCCACTTGTCTTTCCTAGGCATTTCACCTAAGTGGCATCACATATTTGGCCCTTTGTGACTGACTTATTTCACTCAATCTAGTTTCTTTCGAGGTTCATCCATGTTGAGTATATATCGAAACTTCATTTATCTTTGTGGGTGAGTAATACTCCATTTTTTCTACTGACCATTTTCTAACCCATTCATCTATTAATGGAAAATTAAGCTGCTTACACCATCTGGCTATTGTGAATATTGCTATAATCAACACTAGGATCCAAGTATAGTATCACTATTATTAACATTCCTGCTTTCAATTATTTTGAGTAAATAGCCAGGAGTGGGATTACCAGTGAATATGATACTGTATCATTAATTTTTTGAAGTCAGCACCAAACTGTTTTTCAAAGTAGCTATACCACTTTACCCTCCATCAGAAAAGACTTCCCCATACTTGTTGTCTTGTGTCTTTGTTTTTTGTTTATCATAGTCATTTAAGTGAGTGTGAAATGATATTCGATGGCTGTGATTTGCATCTCCTGGATAGCAAATGGCCCTACATATTTTTTCATAAGCTTGTTGGTCATTTGTATTAAAAAACAAATGAATAACAACAACAACCACAACAAAAAAAAACATCACCAAATAAGAAATCAATAAATTTTTAAGAAACCAAAATATCTAAATAGATCTCTAAATGTATATATACATTTTAGTGCATACTTATGCATGTGTACAAACACATAAATATATAGTATACCTAATTTAAGCTAGAAAAAATTAAAGATTAAAAAAGAATCAAATAATAAGAAAACTATTTTTTAAAATAATTATAGTTGATGAAAGGAAGGTTCACATCCATGCCTGCTGAAAGTGTAGAGGACTTGAAGCTCTTACTGCTGAAGATCAAGGACTATAGGCTTCAGTGTGGATTAGGATTCAAATAGGAAGAAGATGTTTTGGAAATATTGATGGCAACATACATGCAAGTGTGTTTAAGATAATTGAAAGATGGATGGGTTATCACAAGATTTCTAAGAGTCCCCAAATGAAATGATTAATAATAAAAGAGATCTGAATTCTCACAACTGGACCAAAAGGTAACATCATGAGAAATGGAGAAAAGTTTGAAGTTGCCAAGGAATTTTTTTCTTGCTCAGATCCACAATCTTTGCTCTTGGAAGCAGCAGTCTAAGGAGATCAT
>PVJH01050042.1:0-10025 GCA_004026705.1 Nesogale talazaci | reverse complement strand
CAGGGCTCCCCGCTCAGCCCGGGCTCTCTGGAGCAGCACACCACATGACATTTGACATGGAGAGAGAGAGAGATTTGTGTTAAGAAAACAGCCCCATACAGTTGTCCTAGTAAAGTGACCAGATTTTAACATTGGTAAAGTGGGACACCATTGACGGTGGTGGGGGTGGGGGGTAGAGGGAGCATATTCCCTTCCTGTTTGCCCACCGTTCCCTAGCTTGTCGTCCCTTCTTTCCCCAAATCGGGACTTTTTTAAAAATGCCATCGCGCGGGGAACATTGTTTACAAGCAGGATGTCTAGTTACTTTAGTGGGCACCTCTTAAGTCTGTGGGTCAGATGTCAGGCTGGAGGCTAAGTGCCTTTCAGCTGCAGAGATGTACAAAGGGGTCCCAGCAGTTTCTGCACAGGGAACGGCCCCACGTTCAGACTGGAACAAGGGGTGCCATGCCCAAGGTCAGAGACGTCTTGGCTCAAAGCAGAAGACACCGGCAGGATGCTGGCACGGGTCCGCAGGCCACACCAAGATGTCCAGCCGCGTGGATGGCCACAGACGGTGGGTCACCTGGGGCAGAATGGGAACCCCAGAGTGCTCCATGGCGCTCCGGTGGCACTCGGAAGCAGTGGTGCAGACGGAACCGTGCAAGACCCCTTGTGGTTTGTGCCAGGGATGCAGAGCTGGGCACCTGGAAGAAGCCGACTCACCACCACCCTTCCTGATGGAGATCAAAAGGCTCCATGCGGATTGCAGCCCCAGATAGAGTCCGGCGTCCTCCGCGGCGGTGGGACGGCTCAGGCCTCGTCTTCCTCCGCGCAGGAAGAAGCAAGGACCCAGCTTTCTGTTTCCAGCCATTGCCCTCCGCAGGGAAAACCCAGACGGCCCACGGGGGCCACAGCAGATGCGGAAGAGAGGCTTCCCTGTGTCCAGACTCAGGAGCTGGAGGGATCTGTTGGAGAGGAGCTGGAGTGCCCTGCAGTTTGAGGAAATCAGGCAGTGGGGAGGGGAGGAGGGGTGGGGAGAGATAGCCAACGAATGTGTGTCAAAGGGCGGAGAGAGCTCTCCCCCGGCCAAAGCTGACACCCCTTCAGCGATAAAGGACAGGCCCCCCCGGGGAGCTGTCATCCACGGACGGCAGGATGGGCCGATGGTGCAGCCAGAGCAGCAACAGGCACGGTGTTTCTGTAAATGCTGGGGATCGGGATCCCGACTGCCCGGTGACGCCCTCGAGTCCGTCCTGGCCCCCAGCGGGGCCCAGAGACAGGGCCGGGCTGCCCCCAGTCATGCTCGGCGGGATCAGGAAGCCCCGTCTTCCTCCCACAGACAAGCTGGTGGCTTTTCCACCTGCTGCCCTGAAGGGTCCCTGTGCCAGGGGCAGCTTCGAAGGAAGCCAGAGACCCCATCACGGGAGGAGGCATGTGCCCAGATCCCCCCTCCCCAAAAAAAACAAAAACAACTCAAAACAAATTCTCCACCATGGAGCCCACGCTGACGGACAGTGACCCCAGTCAGTCACTGGACAGGGACAGAAAGCCCAGTCTCTCTCCCAAGGAGTGGCGGGTGGTTCTGAACTGTTGACTGTGTGAATCACAGCCCAGCACCCTCCCCAGGCCCCGACGCCCACAGCAGCAGGCGGACACATGAGGGGCAGCAGAGAAGACATCCTGTCCACGGGTGTGTGCACTGCGGGAAGCCACGCCCAAGGCGAGGCTGCACGTGCCTCCTCCACACATGGACTGGCCTGGAGGACACGGTGCTGAGAGACAAGGCCCAGCCACCCTGGGCCGGCTCCTGGCAGGGACCATGGCTCCCAGCAGCCAAGAAACGTTCTTTGGGGGTCACTGGGGTGGGAGGGCAGCGGCGGGGAGGAATCGCCAACTAGAGGGGGGAATGTGGTTCCTGGGGTTGTGTGGAGGCTACACACACAGAAAGAGAGAAGAGAACTTTAGAGGAGAACCCTGTCTCCCCCCCCCCCCCCGCCCATGCCGGAAAACAATGGGGAAGAGAGGTGCAGGGAGACAGGGACAGACCGTAACTCGCGTGGTTTTGTGCACAGCCTGCACGAGTCTGGATGGAGTAGAGAAACAAATGCAGGGAGCCGCCTATGTGTGAGAGAAAGGGCTTTATTTACAAGAGCAGTTGAATACTGAGATCATCTGGCCCAGCCAGATCAAATCCATGAGTCTGATATCAGTCCATATGTCCAATACCAACTTAGAAAATCCTCTTCAGACTCAACGCAGCACATGCAATGATGCTGAATGCAGGAAGATCACAGGCCAATGGGTGGGAAGTCTTGTGGATCCAGTGGCTGTGGAAGCATCTCAGGCCTGGCGTGGGACTCTCTCTACCTGGCTTCTCCAGGTCCCAGGTGCTCTGGCTGCATAGGGTAGCTTCATTGGCTTCTCAGAAGTGAGGTGAGAGAGAGAGAGGTTCCCACCTCCATGGAAGAATATAGGAGTTCTCAAAATCCTCAGGAAAGGCCATGCCCACACAGAGACCCCATTGGCTATGAACCTGATTGACAGGCTGGACTCCACCCCTTCGTTCTGAATCTTCAGACTGATGACAGACGATGTAACTACCACACAGCCCAAAGAACATGCACCTGTCCATGCCGAAAGAGACAGATGAAGACAGACACCAATGTTGGTGGTGTTGTCATTGTGTCTGTCTGTACTCATCACAGCCACAGGACAGAACGCCACCCTGCTCACCACCCTGGTCCTGTGGGCGCCCGCTGTGGTGGCCCATTTCACAGAGACCGGCTGCTTCACCGAGGACAGTGTCCTACAGGGTGGGAGAAGTGACCAGACTTCCTTTCCTCCAGATGCTCCCAACGCATACAGCCTCCACCCCTGCCAGGAGGGGATGCCTAGCTCCCTGCCCCCCCTAAGCTTGGGGTGTGCTTGGTGACCCCGACCAAGGACAGAGGGTGGGCAGGGGAGAATCGAACCTCCACACCGAGGTTTCCTGGGCCGGCACGTGGCCGCTTCCTAGAGGAGCCGTCTCCTGGGGTCCTCTGTCCCGACCCCAGGCTGTTGCTGGGGCGCCATCACGCCAATTCTAACGGCCCCGCACCTTGGGGGTGTCCAGGGTGGCCATCCTCACGGGGTAGGCCGCCTGGTCTTGTTCTTGAGATGTTGCTGGGAGGGCGTGACCCGTAGATCTTCTTGCAGCAGCCAGACGTCGTGCCCCGGGCTCCCCACGGGGGAAGCAGAGAGTGTGGGACACACCTGCGTTGGCTCTCATGCTAACAAGTAGCAGTGCTGCCTGGAGGGACTTTGGCCAACAGAAGCGAGTCCCTCGCAGGAAACGAGTCCAAGTCCAGGGCACCAGCCTGAGGGGTGCTTTTCCCTCCCTGTTGCTCTGAGGAGGCGGGGGAGGTCCCTGCCTGCCTGCCCTCAACATCTGTGTCTTGACATCCATCTTCCACTGCCCGGGTCGGGGAGGATCCCAGCACCGGGTCCCTGAGCCCGAAGGACACGTTCCCCTCCCATCTCAACTTTCTCAGCCGTCCTGAAAAAGCAAGCAAACACCCCCGCCCCCCTCCCAGCTGATTCCAACAGCGACCCCGCAGGGTGGGGAAAGACGGCCAGTCTTTCGGGAGTAGAAGCCTCGTCTTTCTCGCAGGGAGCCGGTGGTGGTTTTGAAGTGCTGACCTGGCGTTACAAGCCCAATGGGTAACCACTGCACCCCCCTGGCCTCCTGCGCAGAATGGCCGCGCATATTCACGTGCTTCACTTTTAGTTTTTGGTTTTTTAAAAAGTATTCTCGCTTGTTTCATCAATATTTCTCTCCCCCTCCCTCCCTCCCTCTCCCTCTCCCCCACCACCCCCCGCCCCCTCATCGCAAAAGAGATGGACTCAGACCAGAGTCTAGTCCTGCAGATCAGACACACCTGGTCCCCGAGAGAGGCGTGACCGGGGCCAGGTGCGACTGCGGCTGATCCCATTGCCTTCTGCACCAGGGAAGGGCAACGTGTCGAACTCCTCGTGTGATGTATTAATTTACTACCCAACACACCGACTAAGGCCTGTGACGGCTCGGAGAGGGCTCTGGTGGTGCCCATAGAGAGGCACTTGGCTACTGCCCTCGGGTCCCTGACGCAGACACCCTGGGGACCAGGGACCGCTGCAGGTCCTTCCACAGGAGGAAGGGAGCCACGCGGGGCTCTGGGGGGTCTGGGCCCGCACCCCACCCACCCTGCATTCTGACCTATTTCTGAACGTGGGGTCCTAGGGCTGGCAGGCCTCTGTGGCCCCGGGTGCCGCCTGCAGAGCTGTGAGGAAGGGCACATGGCAGACCTCCTGCTGGGGCTGATGCCAGTCTGTGGACCACACCGCTCCTCTCAGCCTTGTCGCCTCCTCCTTACAGGGGTGTGGCCGTGACGCCATCACCTATCCACTGGAGTGAAGGAGTGGAGTTTCACCTGTCCATCAGGTCACAGCCAATGGTGCCTCTGTGTGGGTGTGGCCTTCTGAGGATTCTGGGAACTCCTCTGTTCTTTCCAGGAGGCGGGACACACACTCTCCCTGTGAGACATTTCTGCTGACCAGACACATGGAGTCACACTGATGGAGCCAGAGACCTGGAGCTGGAGGAGCCACGTGGAGGCCCACGCCAGTGCTGAGATGCTTCCACCACCCTGGACCCACAAGACTCTCCACCCACTGGCCTGTGATCTCCCTGCACTCGGTATCATTGCATGTGTTCTGTGAGTCTGAAGAGGAATTTATAGATTGGTATCAGACACATGGGCTAATATTGTACTTATGGACTTTATCTGGATTGGGCTGGGATGTTTCCTCGATATTCAATTGCTCTTTGATAGAAAGCTCTTTCTTAGACACACATGAGTGTCCCTGGATGTGCTTCTCCCGTCCTCCTGGGCTCACACAGGGGTGACCTTCTGAGCAGGGCAGACGTGCACCAAGGAGACTCCAGGCGGGTAGTGGGCCACGAGTGAGAGTTGGAGGCTGTCGCAGTGGCAGAAGGACAGCTGGGGGCCCCTGGCCTATCCTCTCACCCACCCTGGCCCTGCACACCCCATCTCTTCCTGTAGACTCACCAGCTGTGTGCACACACGGCCACCCACATGCACATACACCCCGTCACATGGGTAGAACATATGCGTGCACACGGTGCGTGCACAGAGGTGTACACATGCACACAGAGAACATGGCACATGTGTGCACATGTGTAAATGTGCACTCACCAATTGATGCCGACAGGCTCACGGTACCTCCACGTGTGCCCGCAGACACACGCGTGCTCGCACAGACTGATTCTCAGGCCTCTCCTGCCAGGGACGGCAGCCCAGCCTCTCCTCCGCCCCCAGCTTGGGAGGGGGAGCCAGGGCTAGGAAAGGGTGGGGTCCGGGGAGAAGCAGCCGCCCCACCAGCTGCTGAAGCGGCATTTCCAGAGGGGAGCGGCAGGGGCAGGAAGGCCGCCACAGGGTGCCTCCTGGTGCCCACCCCGCCCCCGCCCCTGCTCAGGCTGCCTGGCTCAGCACCCTCCCCCACAGCTTGAGACCCCACCCTGCCAGCCAGCCGGCCAAACACTGCTTCTGGCTCCTTATCTGTGCCAAGCCCCAGGGAGTGAGTGCAGGCAAGGGAGCTCAGTGCCCCCACGGTGGCTGGTCAGGGGTGGGGGCAGGGCATCTAGAAAGACATGTTGTCAGGACAGGAGCCCCAGGGGAGCAGAGCCCTGGGCCTCAGGAGGCCAGAGAATCAGGCCAGGAGAATGGATGTCCCAAGCCCAGAGAAGCGTTCACCCAAAGGCCCGGGGCAGGACGCGGGGGTAGGGGGTGGGGTGGGGTGAGGGTGGGGGTGGCAGTCGGGGTGGCCAGGAACAGTGAGGGCCTGAGGGAGGGGTGGTGGGCCAGGCCAGGGATGCTCGGGGATTCTGGGTGCCTAGACAGCGGCAGTGGGTTGAAGCCTTCCCTCCCCTGCTCCCGGCAAGGGGGCCAGCAGACAGTGCCCAGAGCCTCGCACCACTACCCCGCTCCTACCTCTCAGGGCCGTGGCCCCGCAGGTCCTTGGTCCCCTGCGCCCTGGGCACATGGGCGTGCATCTAGCTCCAGTCCACATGCCACCAGTTGGATGTCTGGGAGGAGGGGCGGGTGGGGGGGTGAGTTAAGCTTCCGACACCAGTCACAGCCAGTGTCCGCGCCCTCCCTAGCCCTGGGCCCACAGCTCGGGGCACGAGCGGGGTTTCCACTGGTGCCTGTTCCGTGGCCCCTTCTACGGCGGGCACTTCAGCCACTCTGAGAGCCCCCACAGGCCCATCCGTGTCCTCCCCTGGGCTTGGGAGCCCCCGTGACCTCGGGACACGCCCACGCCACATCCTTTACTTTTACCCGCCGCGTCTGCTGGGCAGAGGCTGGGGGAGTCCAAGGGACGTGTCCTCAGAGACCAGAGCTTGGCTTCTCTCCCACGGACACAGCATCCAGAGGGGAAGCCAGAGCTGGCCGAGGGGCACCACGTCTCTGGAAGACGGAGGAGCCATGGGCACAGGTGCCTTCAAAGCCCCGTTCCCAGAGGGCGGCCCGCCCGGCTGCCCTGGCAGCCCAGGAGGAGAGAAGGGGGAGCCTGCTCAGAAGGGCTTCTACCCTGCGCACCAGGCTGGGGCTGCAGGCTTTGCTGGGGGAGCGGCGAGCACCTCCCTGGGGCGGGGTGCTGAGGACAGGTGTGCGGGTGTGTGGGCGCGTCCCTGGCTGGGGCTCTGCTCCAGGCTCCTGAGCGTCCTGCTGGTCCGGGGGCCTCATTTTAAGGGGACCTCGAGGCGTGGGCAGGTGGTACCGAGGGCTGCTGTGGGTCTGCAGAGACCGCCTGTGATCTGTTCTCTGCACCGCCCCGGAGAGACACTCCCAGGAAGCCAGCTCCGCTCTCTGACGCCCCACACGTGTGTCCAGCGTCCAGGACTGCTGCCCAGAGCCCGCTGCTCTCTAGAACACTGGCCTTGTGCTTTAGGTGAGGCTGGGGGGCCTCCCTCCTGCAGCCTCTGTCCTCCTCCACTGCCCCCTCCCCGGGCCCCAGGCAGCAGGCTGGAGTTCTTTCCAGAAGGTAGAATGGCTTCTGCCTCCTGGGTCTCCATGCCAAGCTGACCTCAGAATGAGGGTGTGTGTGTATATGGATGTAAGTGTGGGTGTGGGTCTTGGTATGGGTGTGGGTGTTGGTATGCATTTTGGGTGTTGGGGGCCCTCCAGTGGGTTCTGATTCAGGGTAACCGCTCCCCCATGACAAAGTAGCACTGCCCCCACAGGGTTTCCTAGGCTGGCACCTTGTGTGGCTAAAAGCCATAGGAACTTTATGGAGCAAAACATCAAGATGGGAGACGGCTGCTTCTTCACACCCAGGTCTGCACCCCCCGCTGTGAACCGGCCAGGAGCCTTCAGGGTGATGGGTGGGCTCAGCTGCCCACCGCAGACGCAGCAGTTCAAACCTGCCCGCGGCTCCCTGGGGAGAGGTGGGGATGGGGGTGGGGGGTGGGGATGAGGTCCCCGCTGTGCCCTGCCATGGAGGGCGCTCTGGGCTGGGACTGCCTCCGTGGTGGGGGTGGGGGTGCAGCCGGCGTGGAGAGCAGCATCCCAGACATTGGTCCCCACAACAGGACACCCCTCGCCCGCCCCTCTGCCCTGGGTGCCCTGTTTCTGCTCCGTCTCCCCTCCCCTGCCCGGGGTCGGGGCTGCCCTGCACTGACGCTGACCCATCTGGTGTCACGGGCAAGCAGCCAGGGCCGAGTCTGAGGTCCTCGACGCTTCCTCAGACACGGCTTTTCTTCTAAGAACTCTGGGGTCTCTGTTCTTGTGGACGAGGCCTCTGATCCAGTGCGTGTCAGTTTCTGAACGAGACGGGCAGAGGTCTAACTCATTCTTTTGCATGGGGCAATGGCAAGGGCCCCAGCCTCAGCCTAAGAGGGGAAGAGATGCTCCGTCCCCCCAGGAGACTGTCTTGGCGTCTGTCAAAAACCGGCTGACCTTATTTTACAGGTTTACACCTGTGTTCCCCCCTCTGGTCTTTGACCCCATGTCGTTTCTTCTCCGTCTTTCAAGACTATGGTTGTGGGGAGGTGGGCGTCCTCCCACTCTTCCTCATCGGCACCGTCTGGCTCTTCAGGGTCCTTGCTCTGGGGGTGCTGTCCGGTGGGGGGGGCTGCTCACCTCAAGGCCGGGGGTTCAAACCCACCGGCCCCTCCTTGGGAGGGGAGGAGGCTGAGGCTGTCTGTCCCTAGACAGCCCGACGGCCTCTGGAACCCTGCATAGCTCACCGTGAGTCAGAACTGACCCTGAGGCCGTGGGTTTTGGGTGCTGGAATCCTGCACGCAGGTGAGGGTCCCCTCACTCCTGTCTGGCGGGGGGTGGGGGGATGGTAAGGGGCCATGTGACCGGGCTGGACATGGAGACCTCCTTGATGACCGGCCCGTGGGCATGGAGTCCTACGCACCGTGCCACGTGTCAGCGGCCGATGTACAGCCAGCCCTGACCCCCTGCGAGCCCCCTCCCGGCGCGTCACGGTCTCACGCCAGCCTCACGGGGCCCCCACGCTGAGCTGCTTGTGGCCGCCCATCCTGCCCCAAAGGAGCATCGGACCCCACTTCGTCCAGGATAGACTTGTTTGGGTTTGGGGGTCTTGGGGGGGTAGTTCCTAGTTCTTCACCAGCACCATCATGCAAGTGCACCGGCCTTCGAGAGACAACCTCCCCACACACAGAGGTGGCCAGCGCGGGGACCCCCTTCTACCTCCGTTGGGTCCCTTCCAGGGTAGTGTGAGCCCTTCCCCGCCCCCCCTCCCCCCGCCCCCGAGCAGGCTGGCGCTGGGCCCTGGACTGCCAAGCCCGTAACGCTCCCTTGCTGTTCCTTCTGTCCTGTTGGTCCCGACTCAGCGACCCTGTGTCCAGCAGAGGACAGCACTCAGCCCTGTGCCGGCCTCCCCACTGCTCTTGTTGCAACCCCTGTGCCCGTCCCTCTCCCTGAGTGCCCGCCTCGGTGTTACGGCCCCCCTGCGTCGCCCAGCGGGGCCTCCTCCAGGGACTGCTGGCTCCTGACACGTCTGTGAGACACGGCCCAGCGTCCCCGCATCTAAGGAGCCCTCTGTGCATCCCCCCAGGCAGACGAGCGAGCTCCCGGGCCCTCCGTGGGTCTGCGGCAACATTTGACTCACAGACGACGTCCTGGGCTGGTTCTCTAACTTGAGCAGGCTGGGGGTCCCCTTTCTGTGGGACAGACGCACCTAGGGGCCTCGTCCCGTCCCCTGGCCAAGGAGCCGCCTTCCCAATTCCCTGCATCGATGAGGGCGTCTCTAGCGCTTGGTCCGCCCCTGGGAATATGTCCACGATTTCCTGCCCGCTCCTGGATCAGCCTTGCTGGGGGCACCTTGGACTTGAACGACAAGAAATAGAAAAGAAAATCCATCTTTTGAAAAGATCAGCAAAATGGAGGAACTTTCCACTAGCTGGAGCAAACATACAGACACACACACACACTCACACACACAGACTCACCACACACACTCACCATACACACACACACAGACTCACCACACACACTACATACATACTCACACCACACCCACACACACTCATACACTCACACACACACTCACCACACTTACACACTCACCACATACACTCATACTCACCACCCACCCACACCCACCCACTCATACACTCACACCCACTCACCACACACTCACACACACATCCACTCACAGTCATACACATACCACACACACCACCCACACCCACACCCACACACACTCATTCACTCACACACACACACTCACCACACATCCATACACTCACACACACTCATACACAGACCACACACACACCACACACTCACCACACACCCACTCATTTACTCACACCCACGCACCACACAACCACTCATACACTCACACACTCACCACACACCCACATCCACTTATACACTCACACCCACTCACCACACACCCATACACTCACACACACTCATACACATACCACACACACACACCACACACACTCACCACACACACACGGTGACACA
>PVJH01050041.1:0-10026 GCA_004026705.1 Nesogale talazaci | reverse complement strand
TGGTTGGGAAGGGCTGGCGAAGGCAACAGGAGGGCTGGCCTGGCTGGTAAAGGGTGGAGGCAGCAGGGATGGGGCTCTGCTGTCTAGCCCACAGCACGAGGGGTGTTTAGAGACATCCACAGTCCCCCACAGGTGGGCGGAGGCTGGCAGGACCCATCGCCACCCACGCCCCAGGGCCCTGCTGGGGGTTGGCTCTGAGCCCGAAGGGCACCCAATACCTTGGTAGGCCTTCTCCCGTTTCGTCTTTTCGGTGTCGATGTACTGCTCAGAGGCGGCTTTGATCTTCTGGACCCAGGCTGTCCTGAGGGGGTGGGGTGGGGGAGAGCGTGGCCATGGGGTGGACAGGCTCGCAGGCGCCTCGCGGTGACCCCCACGGGCACCCCACAGCTCTGGGCGCTGGCCTCACAAGCATGGGTGCATGCTCTCGCAAACTGCCGAGCTCGGATCTGACTGGGAGCTTTGTCAGCTCAATGAGGAGTGCACAGAGAGCATCTAAGGGCCCTTCTTGATTGCAAGGTCCTGGGAGTCCGGGGACAAGGTGTGGCTAGTCACACAGTGACCGCTCAGCACCAGTGGGTCCAATATCCAGACAGCTATCCGCCTGGAGGGGGAGCCCCTGCCTCCCAGGTGGCCACCGGTGCATGGCCCTGAAGGAGGTGGGTAGGCCGGGGTGGTCCACACAAGGGCAGGGGGGTGGGGTGGGGTGGCCACTCTGGAGGCATGGTGTGAGGGTTTTCAGCTGGGGAGCGAGGCGCCCTTTGGGAAGATGGCACAGGGTGGCAATGGTCCAGAGCTGGCCTTCTGTGTGGGGCTAGAGCGGAGGCTAGGCTTGCTAAGAGAGGGTGAGGATGTCCTTAGTGGGATGCTAGCAGGTGGGGGGAGGGAGGTTTCAGGGTCCAGGGAGAAGTGCAGGAGACCTACATTCCACGGCAGGTCACACGGGGGCCGGACTGACCTCTCGTTAATGTTGTCTGTGCGGAGGGTGTAGACCCGATCGATGTGGGAAATGTGGAAGACAGGCTCATCGCTGGAAGGGTCCGTGGGCAGTTTCACCAAGACTTCATTCAGGAAAATGGGCTGAAAGAATTAGGGCCAAAACACTGGCGGTGAAATAGACCAGCACCCTCCACACAGAGCCTGAGCTCTGTCCGGGCAGAGAACCTCACTGAGAAGAAGAGAAGAGCTTGTCCACAGGGAAAAAGCGGCTGCCCCCCACTTGGTCAAAGTCCGTGTCCAGCGATCGCTGAAGACAAATGGGTGTATAAGCAAAAGAGGTGAAGAAAGCTGATGGTGCCCGGCTATCAAAAGAAATAGTGTCTGGAGTCTTAAAGGTTTGACGGTAGTAAATAAGCGGCCACCTAGCTCAGAAGCAACAAAGCCCACATGGAAGAAGCACTAACCAGCCTGTGTGACCATGAGGTGTCAAGGGGATCGGGTATCAGACATCAAAGAACTAAAAATGTTAACATTGTAAATGAGGGGGAGTACATATTGGGAACCCAAAGTCCATCTGTAGGCAACTGGCCATCCCCTTACAGAAGGGTCGCGGGGATGAGATGTAGTGTAGTAATAAGGAAATATGCAACTTTCCTCTAGTTCTTAAACGCTTCCTCCCACCATCATGATCCCAATTCTACATTACAAATCCGGCTAGACCAAGTGATGTACATTGGTACAGATAGGAACCGGAAACATCCAGGACAGATGATCCCTTCAGGACCAGTGGTGAGAGTGGCCATACCGGGAGGGTGGAGGGAAGGTGAGGTAGAAAGGGGGAACCGATGATAAGGTTCTACATCTAACCTCCTCCCTGCGGTAGAGACAACAGAAAAGTGAGTGAAGGGAGACACTGTGCCACTGGAGAGTGTAAGATATCTCAGTGTAAGTAAGATATGTCACAATAATAATTTATCAGTTATGAAGGGTTCATGAGAGAGGGGAGAGCACGGAGGGAGGGGAAATGAGGAGCTGATACCAAGGACTTAAGTAGAGACCAAAAGGATGAAGGCAACAAATGCACAAATGTGCGTGACGTACAATGGATGGATGGATGGACTGTGATAAGAGTTGTATGAGCTCCCAATAAAATGATTTAAAAAAAAAGCCCGTGTCCAGGCGGGGGCAGGGGTGGCACTGAGTGGTGCCCACACGGAGGACGAGGCAGGGAACCCTTGGGCACTCTCTGGGGTATTCTCCAGAGACAGCCTGTCCTGTCCAGGGAGGCGCGATAAGAGACAGGCCCGGGTGTAGCTGTGTGCATGTTACGATGTAGAATCTCCAGGTTTCAGCTTGCACCAGAGGTGGGGGGGAGGCAAAGGGGGGTCTGGACACCCCTCTTTGACATGGGGATGGAGCATACGCAGTCAGTGACAGGGAGGGAGCCAGGCCACAGCAGGATGCCCAGTCCGAGGCCATCAGATGCCCCATCAACCTTGGATCATGGTGGGAGCAGGGTTCCATGAGGGCAGGCAGACAGGCCGCGTGCGCACGCACCAGGGCAGCCAGCAGTCCTTACAGGAAAGGCAAACGCAGGGACGGCCCAAAGCTAAGGCGAGACTCACCGTCTTATACATTCTGAACTGGGCGCTCGACTTGGAGCTGAACAGCTTCTCGGAGCCCGAGGACACGGCGAACTGCTTGACCAGGTAGGTGAGGAGCAGGAAGTCGTTGAAGAGGAAGGCATGCAGTTCCTTGTTGCTCTTGGTCTTGTACAGCTTCCCACTGTGCAGCAGCTTCCGGGGCCCCAGGCAGTTGGTGAGCGAGTTGAAAATAAGTTGCTGCCAGGAAGAGAGGGGGCCACTGGGGAAGTCAGGAGACGGGAGCCCAGGACAGACCGTGCCAGGCCGCCCTCCGAGAGAGGCCCGTGCCCAGCGCCCGAGGGGACCCGCTGCAGAAGCTTCTCTGGATTCCTCCTTACACTTCTCTCCTCCAGGTGGCAAACTGGCCCGGGGCAGAGGCTGACTCTTACCCACAGGGCACAGATGAAATGAGTGACTTCCGAGAATTTCAGAACTGACATAGCAAATCGCCTCTTCGTAGAAGAGGAAAACAACCCTCTGAGGAGGGGTGACCCTGAGCTCGGTGTCCACCCAGGCCCACCTGCCTGGCAGCCAGCACCCAGCCGAGCACCCGGGCTCACCTCGGCCAGGCCTTCACACTGCACGTGCGCCTGGATCCACTCCAGCCGGTCCGAGTTCTCCTTCTCCCTCACGCCCTCGTTCACCTGTGAGCAGAGCTCCTCGGCACGCTCCAGGGCCAGCTTCAGGGACGAGTGGTCCACGTGGCTCTCTGGGGTATTCTCCAGAATCTGGGGGTGGGGTGGGGAGAGGAGGTCTGCACCACGGGAGAAGCCTGGCTTCTCCCCGACCCGGCTGTCCCCGGTCTGCGGGCCCACACTGTGTAGAAGGAGCTCTGGCAGGACTGTGGTTTGGGGTGTGGCGGCTCACTGCAAGGCTAGCAGTTCGAGCCTGCCCACCAAACTCTATGGGAGAGCAGGGCTGGGCGTCTGTGCCCCTTGGAGGACAGCCTGGGGAATGTCTGGATCAGGTCCACGTACTAGGTGTGCCACGTGCGGTTCCGGAGCCCCAAGGATGACAGCAGGGCACTTCCTGCCCCTAAGCCACGGTCCAACGCCCACCAGGGAGCCAGGGGCAGCCTAGGAAGCGAGCAGGGCCCCTGCACTGTGGGTGTTTCCAGCAGCTCTCTGGGTGGGTCCTGCCTGACTCCCAGTCGTCCCCGCCAAGTCCCCTCCAGGGTGACCTGGCTGCCGTGCGGGTCAGCCGTTAGCATCCCCAGATAGCAATGGTACAAACCCGGGCGGGGGTGGGGGAAGGGGGCAGTCAGTGGTCCTGCTGAGCACTTTGATGACAGCAGGGTCTCCCCACTCTCAGGGCAGACATAATAAGATCACACGGGCAGATGGAGGGAAACACGCAGTTCCTTCTGAAGTGATTTTGAACCACTGCTGTAACAGCAGAGGAAGAAGCCAGAAGATGACTCAGTGTGCTCCCCCAGACACTCGCTGCCCCCAGCACACTGGCCTGCATGTACACAGTCTTGTGAGAACACACACACACACACACACACACACACACACACACACACACACACAGAACCCAGTGTCCCACGAGGCTTCCTGTGGTGCCACCATCTGGCCAGAATGGAAGAGTTCTTCTGTCTAGTCCTCATTCTACTCACTCCTGTCTCTCACTATAGAATCATTCGTGTATTTGACTGTGGGGGCTGCCCATTCTCCTGTGTGGGTGTGGCAAATACAGGAGGGGGCTTCACAAAGTCGCTGTAAACTGGGATTCTCGCGGGAGCTTTCTGCAAGCCCCTCGTACACTCGGTGAACGATAGGATACATTTGACCCAGTTTTGGGGAGTGCTCCCGATCGATCGGAAGGTTCGGCAGAAGCGTCGACAACATCACGCCCGAGCCCAGGTTAGGCGGGGACCAACAGCAGCAATAGTATTAGGCTTTGTAGGGTGATCAAAGCCGGTTCAGTTATGAACCTTTGTAAAGTCTGCCTCCTTGGAACACGAAATTGGCTTTAGAGATTCACAATGTGTCAAAAGGAAGGAAGACTGGGGGGGAGTGTGTGTGTGTGTGTGTGGCAGGCATGAGGAGACTTGTCTGTCGAGTCAGCCTGTGTGGATGAAGAGGTGTTCAGCACAGGATGAGTTGGAGATCCCCAGTAGGGCTGGATGGCCAGGAGGGGGTTACCAGAGGAGCCTGGACCCCCAAGATGATGCCCCTGGGGGACTGGTCCCACCTCTGGGCTCCATCTCACACCACAGCCCGTACCCTGCCTAGACCAGCAAATGAATGACCCCGAGGCCAGCAGAGCTTTCTGGACGGGGGTGGACATGGGGCACATCTTTCATCTGCCTGCCTTAAGGACTGAGCCCTTTAGAGCATGTCTCCCCGCCAGACCCAAACACCCGCCTCCCCGACCCCGTGCACCTGGGTGCCCGGCCCCTCAGCAGCAGGTGCACTTCTGCAGGGACCCCATCGCTTGGACCGGCTAGGCTACTCGGGGCTGCCTGTCTGACCCTGTCCACAGGACCGTGCACTCACGCTTCGGAGGAGGAGCGGGTAGCGGGTGATCCTCTGCATGGGCTTCAGCAGGAAGCTGGACAGGGGCATCCCTTTACAGCGCGGGTCAGACGCCAGCTTCTGCGGAAAAGCAACCGAGGGGGTTTGTGAAGACCTCTCACCCTCAGATGAGGCAGAGGGGACACAGGCCATCTTCCGGACGTGGATCGCCCCTCTGAAGGGCTCTCGTTCCTTTAGTCCTTCCGGGTGCAAAGGGACAGGTGTCTCAACTCATGGCCGCACTCAGTGAGGGGCTCCGACACGCGTGAGGGTCACGCTCCAGCCTCGCTCCTAGGCACCAGCGCCTCTTGGCATCGTCCCGGTCCCCTTCGGCACACCGTTGTCGCTTGCCACTTGTAATTAAAATGTGCTGTTTCGTGGTTGCTCAGAGTAGACACAGCAAGCACACACCACGCCACACAGCTTGGCTGTGTACTTTTGGTTGTGAAACCTTTGCCGAATCGCTCTCCTCCCTTAGCAGGACTCATCCTCCCTAAGGCTCTTATCTAACCTTTCGAACTGCTGTTGGCCACGGGGGCCTTGATGAGGGGTTCTTAACAGGACAAAATGTCCAAGGCAGATTTTTATTATGACTCAAGGTAGAGTTTAAGATACAGTGACAAGATTTTAACATTGGTAAATATTGACGGCAGGGGCGGGGAAAGGGGGGAGAGTGTTATAGTCCCTTCCCGTTCTCCCGCCATTCCCTAGATTGTCGTGCATTCTTTCCAAAAATTGGGACTTTTTTTTTGGTTTTTGGGGCATCACTGCCCTCTGGTGGTGGGAGTAGGAGGCCCAGCCTTGCTGCTGGATTTGAACCTCCGTCCCAGTGGGCCGCAGTCCCGCGCACAACCACTACGCCACCGGGGCTCCGCCCCAAATTGGGACTTTTTAAAAACGCTGAGGGACACAGGAAAAATTGTTTAAAATCAGACTGCCCCCGCCCAAAGAGGGACCTCTGGTCACTTTAGTTTAAGAGGTTATCGGGACACTTTTGGATTAAGATTTAAAGAGGATCTTGGGGTAAGAGTTTTAGGAACCCATCCACTCTTTCTGTGGCTTCAGAAAGTCCATGAAATTTGTCATTCATTCTGTGCCCTCCCCCCCCCCCCCCCCCCCCCCCCCCCCCCCCCCCCCCCCCCCCCCCCCCCCCCCCCCCCCCACACACACACACATCGCCTTTCACCAGGATTCTCCTTGGGCAGCTTTGGTCAAATGGTCAAGTGGTGGCCAGGCACCATCCAGTTCTTCTGGTCTCAGGGCTAAGGAGGCAGGTGTTCACAAAGCTGTTTAGCGGCACACTGCATATCCTGCTTCTATTCCTGACCCTCCCTCTTCCTCTCTTGTTCCGGTGAATTATGCCTACCCATGGCTTTAGGTACTGCCCCCATGGCCGGTCGCAGGGTCCCACCTTGCATCTGCAGGCCCATACTTGCCACATCTCTTCCCTTGCCTCGATGGCCCCAGCACCGTGGTCTCCAGGCAGCCACACAGGGACTGCTCATCCTCCCTTGCAAAAGCCAGCTTCCTGTGCCTCAGCCCTGAGTCGGCAGCACCCACATGCCGACCGGCACACCCAAACTTAGGCGTCAGCATGGCCTCCACTCTCTCTGGACTTTAAATAGCTGAATTTTCTATACTGGCCCCTCCCCTACTCACTGAGGACCCACTCGTGTGTCAGGTGGCGAATGAGCCAGCCTTGGCCCTCTCTGGCCCTCTGCTCCTCTGCCTGGCTCACCTATACCGTGACTCTCCTCTTCCTGGCTCTCTCTCTCTGGACCATCGGCCCACCTTGCTTTCCCTGATCTTCCTCTGGGTTCCCATAACACCCTGCACCCGTCTTCCTCAGGAGTCCTTGCCCCCTCAGGGTCCCCAGGCTGGGCAAACGGTCCATGCACTCCATTGCTAATCCAAAGGCTGGAGGTTTGCGTCTCCCCAAAGGCACCCCAGGAGAAAGGGCTGGTGATCGATGCCTGAAACATGAGCCACGGCCCCCTCTGCCCCACCCCAGGGGCACAGCACACACTGTCTTCCTCGTAACTTCCATATCTTAGGTGTTCCTGTCCCCTGCCAGAGTATTAATTCCACAAGGCTAGGGACCAGATGTAATTTGTGTATGTGCCTAGGCCTAGCACAGGACCTGCACAGCGTGCTCAAATTCTAGGACGGGCATGTCTACTGTCTAAATTTCTAATATGCCGGAAACATAAGATGTGTGTTTTATATATTCTACTTCCTGAGGTCTCTCCCTTACCCCTCATTTTACTTATACATTTATGGAAAACGTGTATCTTGTCTTGTTGCATTTTGCTACACTAAGTGGGCAATTTCATATTCACTCTGGAGTATAGTAGGTATAAATTAATTTCATGTTAAAATGAAAATGACCTGCCTAGAGATTCCTTTGGAGGTGAAAAATAGCTGATTTAGGTTGGAGAGCTTCAGGGCAAGAAACCAACACCACTCTACTATTCCATGGACAACGTGATGGTCACAAAATCAGAGAGTGAGAGAGAAAAGGAAATCAGGGACCAGCATGAAAGACCCCACAGAGGGATACCATCCCCCCTCCCCAAGCTGTACCTCAGACTGTGCTTCCCCTTGGAGACTCAGGGGGAGGGTCTTCCCCGCTGCTGGCATTCCTAGCTGTGCCAGCGCACACACACACATACACACCCTGCCACCCCCCAGGTCCAGGACGGGGCTGCATGTCTAGTCTAGCCACAAAGACCTCTGGGCGGCACCGAGTGGGTCACCTTTAAGAACTCCTTGAAGTCCGGGTCTTCGTCGGTCTTCTGCTGGACCAGGGCGGCCCCATTCAGCTGACAGCTGCAGAAGCGGATGTACGCCTGCATGTGGGCCAGCTCGGCCGCCAGGATGTCCCCGACCGTCTGCACCGGCATCTTCTCGCCCCCGGTCTTCTTCCGAACCCTCAGAGCCCTGCAAGGCATACAGGAGGCTCAGGCTCACGGCGCGCTTGGAGCCAGGGCCCTCGGGGATGGAAATTGCCTGCGTTTCACCTTTCGTTTCGTGGCAAAAGAAATTCTAAGATGCTCTCACTGAGGAAGAAACTTACTCCAAGGGAAGAAACTCTCCAGGCTGCTCTGGGGGGAAAGACAGGTGTGGGCAGGGAGTTGCCGCAGAGCGCCAAGGACAGAGCCTCATGGGCCTGAGGGAGGAGGGAGAGTCACCCCAGAAACGGGGCTCCTGGGGGCGGGGGGGCCTACGGGAATGTCTAATTGAGCAGGCGCGTCTGGCCCTGAACTGCCGCCCCTCTTCCTGTTCTAGCTGCTCCCGATTCACGTCTTCTTTGTAGCTGAACATCTTAAGCTCAGACATGATTCAATGGTTGCTTTGAAATACAAAGTATTTTCTTGGCTATATCTCTCTAATGATGCTTGTTTCAATAATTATGCATCTCAGAGTTACAAGGAATTGCATGAAATAACCGCCTGGGGTGCAGGATGTGGCTGGAGAAGCCTTTGCTCCGCGGGCTGCGGCAGAGAGCGCTCAGTGTGCCCGTGGCAGGCCCGGCTCGTGGAGGGACCCTCAGGACTCACTTCAGCAGCTTCGTGTTGGACATGATGAGCTCTTTCCAGTTGACAAAGATCAAGGCCATCTCTGCTTCGGTCAGAAAGCCGGATTCGGCCATTCGTTTCTGAAAAACCTGCAATCAAGTCACAAACGAAGCAAGTGAGCCCTGGAAAGTCAGAACACCAGGGCGCTTAGCCCACGAGGGGCCCAAAGGAAGTCCTCTTCTGACGGAGACTGGCACTCTGTAGGGGAGTCGGAAGGCTCCTCTTTCTCCCATGGAGAGGTGGTGGTGGTGGGGGGGTTTCAAACAGCTGACTTGGTGATCAGCAGTCCAAAGTATAACCCACTACACCAGCGGTTCTCGATCGACCCTTTCACAGGGGTCACCTAAGAACAGATCTCCGACGGTCTTAGGAACCGAGACACCATTCGCTCCTCTCTCCGTCTCCAGACAGATGCGTCCACATGTAGATGTGCCCACAGACGGGGCCACCACCACATGAGGAACCGTATTAAAGGACTGTGACATGAGGGAGCTCGAGAACGCTGCACTACACCATCAGGGCTCCTACAAGGATCATAGGAGATCAATAAAGGAACATGAGGATGATTTTAAAATTTTAAATTCCCAACTCCGTGCTCTGGGGGCTCTGACCAAGGCAGAGCCCCGGTAGCCACCTCCTCAGTCAGAGGAGACCGGTGTCCAGCTGAGCCCTGGCGGCTGGTCCTGGGCAGCTGTGCAGAACACCGAGGGGGCCTATGATGGCTCGTGCTCTGCTCAAGGCTGACTACCACTCACATGTGGGCTTCAGGGGTCAAAGGGAAAAAATAATAATACCCTACACCTGTACCCTGTACCCCAAGTCCCAAACCCACTCCGACCAAGTCTGGCCTGACTCATAGTCACCCTGTCGGACAGCAGAGCCACCCCTGTGACTTTCCCAGACTGCAACTCTTTATGGGAGCTGAGAGCCTCATCTCTCCCGCACAGCTGGCTGCTGGTTTTGAACACATAACCTTGTGGCTAACTGCCCAACCTGTAACCACTGCGCCACCAGGGAGTCTCTCTAAAGATTACAACCAAGAAAACCCGACGGGGAAGCTCCAGCCTGGAACACGCAGTCATCTGTCTGCTTAAAGGAAACTCCAAACTCACTGCCAATTCCAACGTTCACTCACTCAGTGCCATCAAGCTGATGTGGACTCACAATGACCTTACAGGGGCGGGTGGAACTGCTCCTGTGAGACTGGGACTGTCACTCTTTAAGGTTGCCGAAAGCCCTGTCTTTCTTCTGAGGAGCAGCTGGTGGTTTTGAACTGTTGATCTTGCAGATTGCACGCCAACATGTCACCAGCTACGCCAACAGGGCTCCCACTCTGACTTTACAGGGTTT
>PVJH01050040.1:0-10004 GCA_004026705.1 Nesogale talazaci | reverse complement strand
TTAAGGCCGTGAGAGATGAAATATCAGCTCCCGAGAGGCACCGATGTGACATTTCACCCTCCGTCTTTGGACGTGTCATCGGGAGAGCCCAGTCCCCGGAGAAGGACGTCGTGCGTGGTAAAGGGGAGGGAGAGGCGAGAGAAAGGACGTCCCCCGGGAGATGGACGGGCAGATGGACACAGAGCTGCGGCCCTGGGCTCAGGCAGGGGGGTGACGGTCAGGATGGCGCAGGCCCAGGTGGTGTGTCCTTCTCTTGTGCTTGGGGTCACTCTGACTCAGGGACCCCATCAACTGCACCGAGGACAATACTAGTGAACGGATGAGTGACCTGAAGGATACGTGGCTGAGTGAACGAATGAGTGAATGAGAATGAGTGAGTGAGTGAATGAATGAGTGAGTAAAAAGATGAGGGAATTAGAGTGAGTAAGAGACATGCCAGTCGCCTCCGCTGGTGTCAGTTCGAGGATGAAGAGTGAGGGGCAGAGTCTGGCCTGTCAATCTGGAGATGGCCAATGATTCCTCTGTGTGGGCCTGGCCTTCTCCTGAGAACTCTGGGAAATGTGGTCCTTCCTTCTCGGAGGCAGAGACACTGTCTCTTGGTTCACGTCCTTGGAGACACTCGACTGACAAGGCTGGCTCCCCGTGAGTCATCTCTGAGGAGAAGCCACATGGATAAAGTGACCAGACGTCCCGCCTTTGGCAGGACAGTCTTGATTTTAAACCATTTTCCCCATGTCCCACGGCGTTTCCCCAATTTTTTGAAAGAATGCACGACAAGCTAGGGCATGGCAAGAGAACAGGAAGGGAATGTACCCCCTCTACCCTCTCCCCCACTCAGCCCCCCCCCCCCCCATCAATGGGGTCCCGCTTTGCCAGTGTTAAAATCTGGTCACTTTACACGTGGACCCACCCTGATGCAGCCAGAAGCCTGGACCTAGACAAGCCAGGTGGAGACCCCTGCCAGCACTGAGGTGCTTACAACACCACTGGATCCGAAGACTTCCCACCCCCTGCCCTGAGATTGCCCTGCTTTCGACGGCATTGCGTGTGCCTCAGGAGTCTGAAGAGGACTTTATGGATTGTATCGGACATAGGGGCTAATATTGGACTTACGCTCTTGGACTGGGCTGGGTTGGGATGTTTTCTGAATGTACAGTGTCTTGTCTATAAAACTTTTTTATACGCATATGAGTGTCTATGAATTTGTTTCTCTAGTCTACCCAGATTGACACAGAGAGTGAGAGTGAATGAGCGAATGAGAGGGAGGGAGGGAGGGTGGGAGGCCTGGCTGTGTCCCTCACAGGGCAGGCACGGAGGTGTAGGCAAGGCCCGGGCATGTGGACAGTGGCTCCTGTGTTGGCATGGCCAGCAGTTGCAGACACCCCCCTTCTCACACACACACCATCCAGGGGGACAAGGACATCCTAGGCCCCTGACCAAGGCGGGCTCTGGCAGCCTCCACTCCCCAGTGGCTTTATTTTTAGCGCCAACGTCCCTTGGCGACAGTTGGCTGGGGCAGGGCCCCTCGGGCCAGAGCTGCTCTCTCTGGAACTTCCTCCGGGGAGAGGCCACACTCCTCCGGGAACTGACTCCAAGGCAGGCCCCGCCCTTCCCCAAAGACCTCCGCCCTCGGGCCCATGGCCCCACCTTCTCCTCCTGGGAGAACAGCCAAGAGGGAACTGTACTGGTGCCCTGGGGGCTGCAGCGTGTGGGTCACTAGGGGCCAGGCCTCCCAGCAGCCAGAGGAGCCCAGGTCCCGGTGGGGCACTGGGTACTGCTGGGAATGCCTGCCCGCACGCATCTGCTCGGCCCGCCCACTCTGACTGGAGGACGGTGGCCACGCTCATGGGTCTCTGCAGGGGGGACCCCAAGCATCGGGCACTAATGGTGGTCTCAGCAGGATGAACAGACAGGGTGTCCAGACTCACACTGACCCTTCCCCGAGAAAAGCTGATGCAGCCTGCATCCTCTCAAGGTCACGTTGGCTCTGGGGGCGCCTGGCAGCTTCTCTGCCCACAGCAATGTCCAGGTTCTGAAGCAATGCCTCTGGCCTCCCTGCTTCTCAAATGACGCCCCCCCCCCACCTCTTGGGCCCCTGTAAGTGTCTAGCTGTGGGTGCCTGTATGTGGCCTCTGCCCTAGGAAGGGGAGGCACAGGGGACCAATCCCCAGTCCACTGATCCCTGCATCCTGTGGGGGCCCCGACCCAGCGCCCATCAGGCTCCTGCCATTTGGTCACCTCAGTGCATGGAGCCCTGGTGGTCCAGTGGTTACCCGCTGAGCTGCTGCTACCACAAGGTCAGTACTTTGAAGCCACCAGCTGCGCCTTGGGAGAAAGACAGGGCCCTCCTGGACAGAGTGACCGCCTCAGAAGCCCACAGGGTTGGTCTCCTCTGTCCTCTAGGGTCAAGGTGAGTGGCAGGGAGGGTTTGTTCATCTTTATTTAATCTCCAGCCGCTCCCACGCCCTGGAAGGGGTCGCAGCAGGTGACAGGTGGAGACCCGGAAGGGTCTGTCTGCAGCCAGACAGGACAGAGACAGGCCCGCAGCGGTGGCCCCCGAGTCGGTCAATCTGGCTGGGAGCTTCCTGGCACTCCAGGGAGGCTCCTCCCTCCGCCCGTGCGGCTGCAGAGGGGTTGCGGGGGTCCACCCGACGGGGAGGAGTTGGGCGTGCAGGTGTCTGTGTGTGTGCAGATGTTGAACACACAGGGCTCTGGGAGGCTGGCTCTGCAGGGGCAGCGGGGGCAGAGGAGGGCCAGATGTGGGCATCAGGCCTGGATGACCACAACTTCCCCTCGGCCCCTTCCTCATGGGCCGAGAGGAAGTTGCGTAACCATTTTCCCTCCCCACAGTCTGCTCGTGGGTCCCACAGGCTCACACCCACCCACCCTTTCACTTGACCGCCCAGGGCTGCGGGGTGGGGGGGGGTATTCAATCGTCTGGTGTTTCTGGACACCCTCTACGCGCGGGCTCTGGGTACGGCATCTGGGCGGGCAGTGAACAAAGAAGCAAGGGGTGGGGGTGTGGTCGGTGCCACAGGGCCTGTGCTCCTCGCAGGGATGCTCCGGGGACAGTGTGAGCCAGGTCCGTCTTGCACCATCCGCCCATGTTGCTGTAAGAAAAGAGTTCTTGATGGAAGTGAGCTATTAAAAGAACAGAGGAAGACAGCGGGCCGCGGGAGACATGCACCATATCATTGGTCAAGGATTCACGAGGGTGAGGGGTCAGGGAGGGAGGGGGGAAAGAGGACCTGATACCAAGGGCTCACGTAGAAAGAAAATGATTAGGAAATGTTGATGGCAGCCCATGTCCAGATGTGCTGAACACAATTGCATGATGGGTTGTCATAGGTTTGTAAGAGCCCCCTCCCATGAGATGATGAATAAAACCACAGAAGCAGCACAGAGGAACAAGAACAGAACAGAGAGACCCAGGGGCTGAGCACTTCATGTGTAAATGCCTTGATCATGGAACCAGCTGTTGGGAGGATCACATGTGTGGAAATTACCAAAAGAGAGGTGAGCTGTCTGTTCTTCTGTTCACTTCCGGGCCCAGCCACCCATCACCATCCACTATCCACCCACCCAAATATCCACCCACCCATCCATGCATGCATCCATTCATCCATTCACTCATCCATCCATCTATCCACTCATTCATCCACCCACCCATTCACTCAGCCAGCCAGCCAGCCACCCATCCATCCACTCATCCATCAGTGCATGCATCCGTTCATCTATTCACTCATCCATCCACACCCATCCATCCATCCACTCATCCACTCATCCATCCATCCATTCACTCATCCATCCATTCATCCATCCATCCACCCCCCCCCATCAATCAATCCATCCACCCATTACCATTCATCATTCATCCATCCATTCATTGTCCACCCATCAGCCACCTGCCCACCTCTCTCTGGGTGCCCACTCATCATTTACTGATCCCTTGCAGATGACTGAGTTCATTTCACACCTCAGGAGCCACGTGCTAGAGTCCTGACGGCCTGCCCCGGCTCCCCCGCTCCTGGGGGTTGGGACGGTGCAGCCTGGGGGTAGGGGCGGCACCCGCCAGGCCTCCTGGTTCCTCACCATACTCACGTCTCTCACAGATCAGACCCGGAGCCCCAGGGCAGAGGGTTCCCCACTGAGCTGGGCTGGGAGTTCAGGGAACACCCAGGAAATGTCTGAGCTGAGTCAGCACAAATGTCCCCTCCTTCTCTTTCTCCCTGCAGCCTCTGCCCCTCACTGGATGTCCCCAAGCTTCTGGGCTGGTCACCCTGCTGGCCTAGCACAGTGGCTAAGAGCCTGTCCATCCATCCACCTCAGTACACCCCCACTTCCTTTCATGAGCAACCAGCCCCACCTGCACCTCCAGCAGATGTCCTAACAGGTGCCCCAGAGACGGTGCTGCCTGGCTTGAGGGGGGCCTGGAAGGCCGGGGAAAGGCCACCCAGGAGTGGTGGGCTGCTCTCTCATGAGGGGAGGCCAGGCCTGCCCCTATTCCTTCTGTTCAATGTGTTCCCCAGAGTGTCCCAGGCAGCCCTGACCCTGAGATCAGGCTGGGCAGGACAAGCAGAGGATGAGAGAGGGTTTCTGGCCACCCCCGGCCAAGTGTGTGCAGGGCTTGTGTCAGAGAGGGACTCACAGCTCCTGTCACAGCATGACCGTCTGACCTGAAACAGACCATGCCCCACAGTGGGGGTTCACAGTCTGGGGAAACAGGTGAGAACCATGGTGTGGAGGGGGGGCGGTGCTGCTGACCCAGGACCCTCCCCAGCTGACTCCCTGCCCACCAGTGGCTGCCCCTCCATGGACAGGCTGGTCTGCAGGGTGCTGCCTCGGGTGACGGGAGGGGGCGGTGAGGGCGGCTGGTCCTGGGGTGATGACAGGTCAGCCACAGTCCCCGCCACGGGGCCATGTCCATTCAGTGCTGAGCAACTGCTAACAGCCGTCCAACCCCATGACTCTGCTGTTGGGGCTGGTGGCTTGGAACGCAGCCCTGGAGGGGCGCCCGGAAGGCTCTTCATCAGATAGGCGGGGTCTGATGGTATCTGGGGACTTGCTGAGCACAGGAGACCTCGCTGAATATGTGGTCGTGGCGGGGCCACTCCTGCACAGCCCTTTGGGTGCTTTGCACAGGCCTGCCCAAGATGGGCCCCGTTCTCCATGGCATAACCCGTGGTTGACTGCCCCCTCCCCGGGGTACTGTCCTTTCCCCATGCTGACCCAGAGCCCCTCCTCAGCTGCCCCACGAGGGTCGCTCTGCTCTGGCTTCCACGGACGCATGCCTGACCGGGCGCCCTATCTCTGGGCACCTGACAACACGCCCTCTCCGAGCCCCCACTGCCCAGTCCCCTGCCCCAGTCTCCTCCGTGTCCCTCAGCTCCTGGACCAGCTTCCTCAGTCCCGTCGGGACCCTCCATGTGCAGGGCCCTAGACCCCAGGAGCAGACTTCTACCTGTCCAGGTCCCTCCCCAGGCTCTGTGGTTCTGATCAGCCCTGGGAGGCAGCGGCAGCGGCAGCCTGGCTTGGAGGGGTAGTTCTGTGTTCTCACACTCCCTCTCCACCCAGGCCTCAGCTCTCATGTCTCTTAGACCCTGAAGTAGCCCCCCCACCCACCGCCAACTCCCCTGACCCACCTTCCCCGCTCCCCTCAAGTTCTGGGTGATTGCCACTCCTCAGCTCAGCATAGGCTGAGCCCCCTCGGGACTCTCTCAAGGGGTCACTGGCATCTCTGCCAGCTGTGAGGTGGAGTCCCGGGCTCAGATGACCAGCTGGGGGCAGGGCGGGGGAGGCAGTTCTCACACCCCCCTATTTGTGCTTGGGCAATGAATGATTATTGCCACAACATTGCACCCAGGCTTGAGAGCCCGGCGTCGAGACAGTCACTGGCACCTGGGCAGCCGAGCAGTCTTCTCCATGCCCCCTGCCTACCCACCAGCCCCTCCCTGCAGAACACGCCTGAGACACCCACAGACGATGTGCTGCTTGATCAGGAGCTCCCTCACTCAGTCTGGAAGTGGGCCTCGTTGGCCCAGAGATGAGCGCAAACAGGAAAGGAGGGTAAATGCGAACTCTGTCTCCTCTTCCCCCTCCTCTCCCTCTCCTCTCCTCTCCTGTTCCCCCTCCCCTTCCTCTCCTCTCCCCTCCTCTTCAGAGGACTGAGCTCTCCCACCACTCAGCTCTCATGTGTGTGTATGGCTTTCAAACTTGAGTACCATGAAAAATGGCTGGCTTTGCAGACACTGATTGAAGATATCCATCATTATATGATAAGCATAGCTATTCCATATGATACCCATTATGACATTATATACCACATTCATTATATATTGCATGTAATCACATGTTATATCCATAATACGTTTTGTGGATCAAACCCAATCCCTGCCACCAGGCACCCTCTGACTCATGGTGACCCTACAGGACAGGGTGCACTGCCCCTGTGGGTCTCCAAGACGGTCACTCTTCACAGGCGTGGGAAACCCTGTCTTTCTCCCTCGGGGCAGCGGGTGGCTTTGAACTGCTGACCTATCAGTGGCCAAATATCTAATCTGACAACACCGCCAGGTGGACCAGCGCCCTCAAATTAGGTCTGTGTCTTAAAAAAAAAAAAAAAAAGCTCAAACCATTTTATTGGCACCTAATCCACTTACCAGAAATGTAATTGTCCATCATATCAAGAGCTGGACAGTCACCACAGCCGATTTCTTCTTTCTTGTAGTCATTGTCGACTTCTGAAATATTTACTTCTTTCTGGCACTCTTTGCTATGAGCTCCCCATCTCCCCCAACCTCCCTTGCCACACACACCCCTAAAACCATTAATCTAGTTCATGTCTCTATAGATTTTTCCTCCTCCTGGATTTCATCTACAGAAAAAAACATACCCCAAAAAACCTAACAAAGAAGAGGGGGGGGGGGGGAAGAGGAGCCGATACCAAAGGCTCAAGTAGAAAATGTTTTGGAAATGATGATGGCAACATAGGTACACATGTGCTTGACGTGATGGATACACGGAGTGGGATAAGAGCTGTAAGAGCCCCCAAGAAAAATTTTAAAATAATAATAAAACAAAAGTAGACATTTAGTATAAAAAAAACCCAACAATGACAAAGTGAAACAAAGAAAACATCAAATGAAAAAGAAAGGTAGAAAGTACTAAAATCTAGGACAAATGAGAAATGGGCCCAAAGGGCGATCAACCGCCAAGGTGCTACATTGTTGCCACGTCCGTCCCACGTGCTCTGCCAGCCTGGTCGCTGGGCCACAGCCAGGGGCTTTTCCCGAGGCTGCAGCCGCCTCTCTTTACCCTCCACCTGCTTGGTCAAAGAAGAAAACGGAAGCGACTTTAACACGGTGGAATGGGAGATCAAATGTTATTACATCTTGCCCTGCCCACCGCGGCCACAATGGGGTTGGCACCGCTCGGTGTCTGGTCACAAGGCTGACTTCGGGGGGGGGGCAGGGATTCATGGCGGCTCACCTGTGTGACGCCACCATGGACGGGGAGGAGTGGGGGCTTCCGCTGTCGTCCTACCCCTCTGCAAACCAGGGGTTCACGATCCAAGCTGAGGCTACTCCCACCTTGAAGCTTCTAGGAGAGCCGTGCCGATCCCACGGGACGCCTCATGACACGAAGGGACCGGGGAGTCGGTGTGCGGAGGGAAGTCAGGCAACCAGAAAAGGAATCATATTGGACGCGTCCACTGCCAGCAGGATCAACACCAAGGTGAAGGCAGGTCATATAATCTACTGACCCAGCCCGGCAAACGACGCCCTAGTCGCCCCACACCATGCGTCCATGAACTCCATCTCACCCCCTCCAGAGGGGCGCCCGGAAAATCACTTTGACAGAGGACACCTCACCTCAGCCGGGTCAGATTTTCCAGGTGGAGAGGGAGGTGACCATGCAGTCGTTGCCCCAGCAAGTTGTGCTGAACCCACCCCAAAGCAAACTTACTGCTGACGTCACTCCAGACCAACAACCACGCCTACCGGCATGATAAGGCACCTGACTGGAAATTCAAGTCAAGATGGGGAGTTGGGGGGAGGCAGCAGGGAGGGCAGGTATGTCCCAGAGAAGGCAATCACATCCCTGTTGGTGGGAGAATGGGGAGGAGCAACTTCCCATCTGGAAAAGAATGTTCAACAATACTTACATAAAGCCCAAGGGGAGACTCTCCCTGGTGCTATGTTCCTAAGTGGACTTGTTTCCCCTGGTTTCAATCTAGGCCTTGGTGACCCAGGCCATGTGCAGTGGACACTGGGACCTTAGACTCTGTTCTTTCGAGGTGCACAGCACCCTGCCGAGTCCACACCAGAAGGACGCTATGTGGAAACCCTGTTAAGTGAGTTCTGGTCTTTTAAAGGAAGCCAGCGTCTTTTATCGCACCCTGGGTTCTATCAACGTAGATGTATGCTTTCTGCTTTAGATCTGTTTTCCTGGCTCCTTTTAGGGAGAAATGGTATTTAGAGACTCCAGTCTGGGCAGGAGGGTGCTCACGGCATGTGGGTGACTATTGCTGGCAGAACTGTTCAATGGATCAGCGGACAGACCCAGGGAAAAATTTTGTTCTTAGATAAAATGGCTCAGGCGTGTCCAGTCTAATATTTCCAATTCAAATTTAAGGATTGGTCTAGCCTGTACGGCCTTGTGTTTATAAATATATCCCACCAAACAACAACATGTGCCTGCTACTTCATTGGTATTATGACGAAGCAGATATGATTCACTGGGCCCTTTCTGTCCTTTGAATGCAGGCAGTCATGGGGTCACGGGGCTTCTTGTGTGCCTGCATCAGAGCAGACTTCAACCACCGAAGGACGCTGGGATTCTTTGCAGACTTTTGCTGAGAGAAACAGTGCTTCAGTGGACAGCTTTGGATAGTCGGGGTTGAAGCCCCCATCGATCTGCATCTATTTCTCTTACTGTGGTGGCTCCCATGGTGCTGGATCTATGCCATCGTGACTTCAAATACACCAGCAGGGTCATCTTACATACAGTGGAGCTTCAAGATGAGGAACAGACTTGGAAGGAGGAAAAAGCTGCCCCCTCCTAGAGGATGACCCACTGAAAACCTCAAGAATAGTGGGATAGTGGTGGAGCATTCTTTGGTATCATGCCGGGAGACGAGCCTCTGAGGCTGGGAAACACCCCACGTGTGCCTGGGGCAAAGCTGCTTCCTCAAAGTAGTGTTGACCTGACTGATGTGCATGGAGCGAAATGCTATGCATAGATAGGCCTTTTGACCCGGTGATGGGGCATGGCAAAAATGAGGGGGGAAGGCTGCAGACATCCGTTAAGCATCAGAATGTGAATCTAAGAAAATTGGAAATCACCACCACCACCAACGAAACACACACAAGGATTGATATCCTGGGCACCCGTGAGCTGAAATGGCCTGGTACTGGCCTTTTGAATCAGACAATCCCGTGGTTTGCTATCCCCACCCAAGGAAAGCGACCTCACATGGATCACTAAAAGATGTTCTCAAATCTCTCTCTCTCAAAGTGCGATGCTCTATGCAATTAAAAAGCAATATGTGTGGCCACAAGGAGGACCAATGAGCACAACCATGATTCAAATGTGTGACCCCGCCACGTCAGCCAGTGCTGAAGAGCTTGGACATCTCTGCCCACGCCTTTTAGTATGAAATGGGCCACACATGCCGTCGAGAAGCTTTGAGCGTGACTGGCGATTAGGATGCTAACGCTGGGGACAAAGATAAGCTGTTGGAAAATATGGCCTTGGTGATAAAGAAGTGCATGATAGGATCTTGCAAGACCCATGACTTCTGCAATGCACACAGCTTTTTCCAACAACCCACGAGTGTGAGTCCCGGTAGACTAGAGAAACAAACTCACAGACATGCAGATGGATATAAAGGTATGGTTTATAGACAAGAGGAATGGGACATTGAGAAAGCATCCTAGCCCAGTCCAGACCAAGGTCATATATTAGCCCATATGTCCAATACCAGTCTATAAAGTCTCCTTCTG